>CAUYSK010037424.1:0-52472 GCA_963575035.1 Avahi laniger
TTCTGCCTCAGCCTCCCGAGTAGCTGGGACTACAGGCATGCGCCACCATGCCCGGCTAATTTTTTCTATATATTTTTAGTTGTTCAATTAATTTCTTTCTAATTTTAGTAGAGACGGGGTCTCGCTCTTGCTCAGGCTGGTTTCGAACTCCTGAGCTCAAACAATCCGCCCACCTCGGCCTTCCAGAGAGCTAGGATTACAGACGTGAGCCACCGCGCCCGGCCCTTGACAGGTATTTTTGAATAATACAATCTCCCCTACTTGTTTTTAGTTTTTTGAGGTATAATTGACAAAAAACAAAATGCACATATTTAAGATGAACCATTTGATGAATGTTGCATAAATATACTCCTATGAAACCATCACCACAATCAAAATAATGAGCATATGCATTACTCTCAAAAGTTTCCTCATGCCCTGTTCTGATTCATCTTCCCCACTCTCTCAAGTCCCAAGTAACCATTAATCTTTGATCTGTCAAGATAAATAAGTTTGCATTTTCTAGAATTTTATACAAATGGAATTGTAATAGTATGTATTCTTTTTGGTCTGGGTTCTCTCTTTCATTCAGCATAATTATTTTGAGATTCATCCATGTTCATGTGTGTGTCAATAGTTTGTTTCTTTTTATTGCAGAGTAGTATTTCATTATATGGTTATAACACAGTGTGTTTATGCATTCACCTACTGATGGGCATTAGAGATCTTTCCAGTTTGGGGCTATCACAAATAAAGCAGCTATAAACATTCATGTACAAGTTTTTCTATGGAAATATTCTTTCATTTCTCTTGAGTAAATATCTAGTAGAATGGGTTGGTCATATGGTAGATGCATGCTTAACTTCTTAGATATTCCCATGAGCTTTACGAGAGTTCCAGTTGCTCCACATCCTCACCAATACTTGGTAGTTTTAGCCATTCTGGTAGGTATGTAGTGGTTATCTCATTATTATTTCACTTTGCATTTTCCTAATGACTAATGTGGTTGAATACATTTTCATATGCTTATTTTCATCTCCATATATTCTTTCGTGCAATGTCTGTTCAAATTTTTTGCCCATTTTCATTGGGTTGTCTTATTATAAAGAGTTCAATATATATTCTAAATACAAGTCCTTTGTTGGATATACACTTTGTAAATATTTTCTCCCAGTTTGTGGCTTGTCTTTTCATTTTAGTAATAGTGTCTGTCTTTTCAAGAACAAAAGTTTTAATTTTAATGAAGCTCAGTTTATTGATTTTCGATTTTTATACTTTGTGTTTTATGGTGTCCTACTCAAGATAGCTTTGCCAAACCCAGGGTCAGTAAGACTTCTATAATTTCTTTTAGAATTTGTATAGTTTTCACTCTTACATTTAAGTTTAAAATCCAATTCAAGTTTATTTTTGTATGTGGTGTAAGTTAAAGGTCAATTTCCTTTTTTTTTTTTTCCTATATGGCAATCTAATTGTTGCAGCATTATTTTGACAATGTTAACCTTTTCCCACTGAAGCATCTTGGCATCTTTTTTGAAAATCATTTCACCTTATATGTGTGGGTGTATTTCTGGACTCTTCTGTTACATTTATCTATATGTCCATCTTTACACCAATACTACACTTTTCTGATTACTGTTAATTTATAATTAGTCTTAAAATCAGGTAGTTTAAGTTCTCCAAATTTGTTCATCTTTTTCAAAATGTATTTGACTATTCTAGTCCTTTGCATTTCCATATATGTTTTAGAATCAGTTTGTCAATTTCTACAAAAAAGCCTGCTAGGATTATGCTAGGAATTGTTTTGAATCTATAGATCATCTTGGAAAGGCATGACACATTAACAATATTGAGTCTTCTGATCCATGTAGATGGTAAATCTATTTAGTTAAGTCTTCTTTAATTTCCCTTAACAATGGTTTATAACTTACAATATAGAGGTCTTTCACATTTTTTGTCAAATTTATCTGCTGGTATTACATATTTCTTATGCTATTAAAAAAATAATTTTTAATTTCAAATTTTGATTGTCCATTGAAAGTATATACAAAATAGTTGTTTTTGTATATTGATCTTATATCCTACAACCCTGCTAAATTCACTTGTTTGTTACAGTAGCTCTTTTGTAGACTTCTTTGGATTTTCTACACAGGTGATCATGTTAATCTGTTAATAAAGATGGTTTTAATACTTCATTTACAATCTAGACACTATTTATTTCTTTCATTTTTCTCTTTCTTATTGCATTGGCTAGAACCTCCAGTACAATGTTAAATAGAAGTGGAAAGAGTGGACATGCTGTTTCATTCCTGATCTCATAAAGAAAGCATTCAGTCTTTCACTATTAAGTATGATGTTAGCTGGTGACTTTTCATTGATGTACTTTATCAGACTGAGGCAGCTAATTTCATTCCTAATTTTCTGAAATTAAAAAAAATTCACACATGAATGTTGATTATGTCCAATGCTTTTTCTGCATTTATTGAGATAGCTCACAGGTTTTTGCTTTTTAGTATGTTAATATCGTGAATTGCATTGATTGAGTTTTGAATATTACCCCAACGTTAAATTCCTGGGATAAATTCCACTTGGAATGATGATGAATTATCTTTTTTTGTATGTTATTGGATTTGATTACTAAAAGTATTTAAAGAACTTTTGCATGTATTTCTTGTGGGATATTTGTGTGTGGTTTTCTTTTCTTATGTCTTTTTCTGGTTTGGGTATTAGGGTAATGCTGATCTCATAGAATGAGTTGAAAAATGTTCCCTCCTCTTCAATTTTATGGAATAAATTGTGTAGAATTTGTATCAGTTCTTCCTGAAATGTTTGGTAGAATTCACCACTTAGGCCAACTAGGTCTGAAGTCTTTTTGTGGGAAGATTTTTTTTTTTTTTTTGAGACAGAGTCTCACTGTGTTGCCCGGGGCGAGTGCCGTGGCATCAGTTTAGCTCACAGCAACCTCAAACTCCTGGGCTCAAGCGATCCTACTGCCTCAGCCTCCCAAGTAGCTGGGACTACAGGCATGTGCCACCATGCCCGGCTAATTTTTTCCATGTATTTTTAGTTGTCCAATTAATTTCTTTTTATTTTTAGTAGAGACGGGGTCTCGCTCTTGCTCAGGCTGGTTTCGAACTCCTGAGCTCAAACAATCCGCCCGCCTCGGCCTCCCAGAGAGATAGGATTACAGGCGTGAGCCACCGCGCCCGGCCTGTTGTGGGAAGATTTTAAAGTACAAATTCAATTTCTTTTAATATATACATGTATGTCCAGATTATCCATTTATTCTTTTTTTTTTTTAGTGCTATGACTTGGATTCAAACCAAAGTGGCTGTAAGCACATATCTATTTATTCCTGAGTAAACTTTAGTAGTTTATGTCTTTCAAGAAATTTGTCCATTTCATCTAAGTTGTTAAAGTTATTGGCATAAATTTGTTCATTATTTTCCTGTATTATCCTTTCAATGTTTATAGGATCTGTAGTGTTGCCCACTTTCTCATTCCTAATATTGGTAATTTGTGTCTTCTCTCTTTTTTTGCCCTAACTAGTCTGGCTAGATGTTTATCAATTTTATTGGTCTCATAAAAACCACCTTTTGGTTTTATCAATTTTCTCTATTGGGTTTTATGTCTTCTTTTTCTTTTATTTCAGCTCAGATCTTTATTATTTCCTTTCTTTTGAATGTCTAATATATAAAAAAGTGTTAACCTCACTGTTCATTCATTACTTCATTCATTTATTCAATAAATATTCTCTGGGCCGGGTGCGGTGGCCCATGCCTGTAATCCTAGCACTCTGGGAGGCCGAGGTGGGCGGATCGCTCAAGGGCAGGAGTTCAAGACCAGCCTGAGCAAAAGCGAGACCCCGTCTCTACTAAAAAAAAAAAAGAAAGAAATGATCTGGACAACTAGAAATATATATATAAAAATTATCCGGGCATGGTGGCGCATGCCTGTAGTCCCAGCTACCTGGGAGGCTGAGGTAGAAGGATCGCTTGAGCCCAGGAGTTTGAGGTTGCTGTGAGCTAGGCTGACGCCACGGCACTCTAGCCTGGGCAATAGAGCAAGACTTTGTCTCAAAAATAAATAAATAAATAAATAAAAATAAAAATAAATATTCTCTGAATATCTACCATGAGGCAGGCACTGGGATCAGCAGTGAACAAAAAGGCACAGTCCTTTGCTTCATGAGGCTTATAGGAGTCCCTTATAATCTCTCATATTGGAGCTGATTATTCATTAATCAAATAATAACACCAATAAATATATATTTATAAATTGTATATATATAATTGAATAATTTTGTGAAGAAAATGTATCAAAACATGATAAATAAAGCAATGAGAAGAAATTTTATCCTAGCAAATTAGCAAACATTTTTAAAATTGCCACAAAACACTTATGGCAGAGTGTAAATTGGTATGTTTTTCAAAAACAATTTTGAATATGCATCAAAAGCCTTAAAAATGTTAATAGCCTTTAATTCAATACATTTCTTTTTTGTTTTGTTCCTAAGAAAATGAGCAGAAATACAAAGATTTACATGTAAGAATGTTTATCACAATACAATTTGAGCAGGCAAAAAACATGTCAAACAAATGATAGAATATTATGTAAACATTAAAATAGTTTTAATAAAATCTAAATGACATATCAAAATGCTCATGATTTAATGTTACACAGTATGATCTCGATTACATAAGAATATATCACACATTAGAAAAACAGACTGGAGAGAAATGTACCAAATTAGTATCAACAATGGTTATCTCTGGATAATGGGATCACAGATTGTTTTATTTTATGTAATTTAATTTCTATAAGAACTAGTTCTCTACAATGAACTTGGATTACTTTTGTAATCAGAAAAAGTACTAAAGTACTAAAAATAAATATACACATTCATAATTGTGAAACTAGTTGCCATGGAAAACAGCAGAAATAATAAAGAAAAAAAAATAATGTGGGAAGTGCCCAGAGGTTTGGAGGCAAAAATAATCAGGGAACATTGTTGAAAACAATATATGTGGTTTCAGATGTCCATATCTGCTATAGTTAGGATGTCTGCCCCCCAAACCTCATGTTAAAATTTAACCCCCGAAGTTGGAGGTGGGGCTTGGTGGGAGGTGTTTTGGTCATGGAGCTCATGAATGGCTTGGTGCCGTGGTCATGCTAATAGCCATCCTCATGGTAATGAGTGAGTTCTGGCTCTATTAGTTCCCGCATGAGCTGGTTGTTAAAAAGAGCCTGGCACCCTCCACACACTTTGTTTCCTCTTTCGCCATGAGATCTCTGCACACACCAGCTACACTTCACCTTCTGCCATGAGTGGAAGCAGCCTGAGGCTTTCCACAGGTGCCCAGTGTTCTAGCCAACAGAATCATGAGCCAAATGGTTTTTTCTTTATAAATTACCCAGCTTCATTATGCTTTTATAGCAACACAAATAGACTAAACATCCAAAAAACAAAATACAGGCAACAAACAAAGCAAGTGTCAGACCTCCATATAGGGCAGTAACTACAAGCTCATGGGTATTATGGGAATTTAGGCAGATAGGAACAAAATGCATGAGTATGGAGACAGCAGGTCATGCTCTATGGACCACAATGTCTGTGTCACAGTCCCTCACACTATTCTAGTCACACAACTTCTTTGCTGTCCTTCAGCATTGCTAAGCCTCAAGTTCCTGCCTCGGGGCTTTTGCACTGGTGCTGTGTTTCCTCTGCCTCAAAGTTCTCTCCTTCTCTCACCTCCTTCAAGTCTTTGATAAATTGTCACTTTCCTGTTGAGACCTGTAGTCTTCTTTTAACCTGCTCTAATAGAATGTAAGCTCCATAAAGACACATTTTTTTTTTGTCTGTTTCATTTATTGCTGTAAGCCCAGTGTCTACAACCACATCTGGCATATAATAGATGCTCAGCAAATATTTGTTGAATGAATAAATGGTTATCGGTATTACTCTTACTGGAGTGTTTTGTGAGGGTTCAGATGTGCAAACATTGTGCACTAGGAACCAACATGGGGTCACTAAGAATGGAAGACAGCTCTCTGCCCTCCTTAAGGCTTCTTCCCACCAGGCTGTTTAAAAACCTCCTTCTAGGAGAGTCTCAGTTCAGCAAGCAGCATTCTCTGAGTACAGACATTCAGGCAGTTACAAGCCCAACCAATCATTCTTTCATTCAGCACACACTTCTCCGTTTAGTCCACAAGGCATGGGGCTCTCTTTAGCAAATTGGTCAAATGCCTATTAAAGTCTAGATAGTTGCTACCACATTTTCCATGCCTGGTTAGTCTACTAAAGGCAATAGTTATTCTGATATGACTCATTCTTAGTGACCACAAAGAATGCGAGAAGCTCAATTTGTTCTGTTGGTCTTTAACAGCAAAGAAGTAGATACCAGCCCAGTCTGGGAAATCACTTTCTAAGAATCAGAGCCGTACAAAAGTGAAATGAACCGTATGGGCTATAGTGAGTGTCCTGTCGGTGGTGTTCAAGTGCAGGCTGGACGACGGGACAGTGGGGCCAGCGTAGGTTGGGTAGTTGGGCAGGAACTGGATTGAACTTCAAGGCCTCTTCCGACCAAGAGTCTTTGATTCATGCACACAGGGCCTCACAGAAGTGGCATATTACAGGCTGTAGGAAGGTAGCAGGTAACTATTTCCTGGCCAGGAGGCCAAACAACTGATACTTTCTAGTTCTTCTGTTGCTGATTCAGTATAAAATTATTTCCTTCTGTATTTCGCTTTTAATGCAAGCACCAAATCCTCATTCAGTGCCTTACTCTGTGCAAAGCATTCTTATTTGAAAAATGAGGATGGAAATGTCAACGAAGTTATCAATGGAGTCTGAGAAACAACGAGCATAATGATCTCAAAGTCAGAAAATAATAAACAGCAACATGTAAAATATGGTGTCCACAATTGCCTTTTTTCATCATTACAGGCATTAGATGATTAAGCACTGGACTTGAACCCTACAGTCTCCTTGATACCAAAGACACGAATCCCTACCTAGTACCCTGAAGTACTCCATATGTCTTTCTGGTGAAAAGGACCTGGATATCTGAGAGTATTTTTTCTCAGGCTTGGTTCAAGAGTAAAGGTTTCAATTTGACCTCATACTTCATATCTCATACCTCACAGCAACCTCCAACTCCTGGGCTCAAGCGATTCTCCTGCCTCAGCCTTCTGAGTAGCTGGGACTACAGGCACGTGCCACCACACCCAGCTAATTTTTATTGTTGTTGCTATTGATGCTTTATTATGTAAGTATTTAAACATTGATTTTTTTAAAAAACATAGTGGGGAGGTTGTGTACATTTTAATGGCTTTTTTTTTAAGTTTCAAAACATTAAGGGGGTACAAATGTTTTTGTTATATGGTGGCTAATTTTTAAAATTTTTGTAGAGACAGGGTCTCACTACGTTGCCCAGGCTGGATTCGAACTCCTGGCTTCAAGCAATCCTTCCGCCTTGGGCTCCCACAGTGCTGGGATTACAGCCATGAGCCACTGCATCTGGCAGGAAAACATTTTTAAAAATCTTTCAACATCACAGCAGTGGCCAGGCTGACTTGGCTGGAGGCTGATGGGATGCTTTGGTGCTTCCTGACAGGGTGGTTGCCTTGATTCTGAGCTTCTGCCTCCATCCTGTGTTCCTGCTCCTTTTAGCTGGTCTCTATTTCTCAGTTGTTGGCCCTGCCACAGATCTGGGGCACTCCTGGGCGTCTCGGTCCTCACAACTGGGCTTTTGCTTTATTTCCTACTCTCACAGCTCTCCAAGTTCTCCGAGTGTCTCTTCCTGCTCCTGCCCGCCCCGGCATGGTAGGAAGGGGGCTGTTCTGGGGAGCTTATCGCCCCAGTGCTGCTGCCTGCCCACAACCCTCAGATTTCCCTGCCCACGCGCTGGGGCGGCCCACTCCTCGGTCTTACTCTGACAGGGCCCAGAGACAGCTGAACTGCTGGGCTTCGTGCCTAGTCGGTGAGACCTCCCAGCTAGATCAGTCCCTCCCCTGGCTCCCAGCCAAACCTCCTCTCCCAGGCCCCCTACGCTGCAGTATCTACTTGCACGGTCCGATCCCAGGGCTGAGACCTCCTCCTCGCCCGCACCAACCTGGACCTTGGCTCTGGGATGGAAGCCAGGCTGAGCCACAGTGTGGGAAGATAGTGCCGCTCTGGGAACTGGGGCTGGGTAGGGTGGAAACCAGGTGACCCCAGCCAGGGAAGGCGTTCTGTAGAGGCAGGAAGGAGCCTGGCGGCATCTCCACCTGTTCTGATCTAACCAGTCTCCTTCCCTCAGCTCCTGCCAGGGGTCTCATTGGCATCACACCGTGGCCCCTGGGCATATAACGCCTGGCGTCGTGACTGAGATGCTCTGTGTGGCCGTGGCTTATGTCCCCCACCAACTCCCAGTGGAAGTCTTGAATTGTTCATGCACCTTTGAACTTAACCCAGGCTTCTGGTATATGATCAATAAATACTACTTTACAGCCTTTGAAGCCAGTATTGTCCTTTACAAGAACTTAGCACCTGGCAATTTGCTAAATGGTTTATATGAATTATCTCACTTAGTCTTCAAGACAATGCTGTGAAGTTGGCAGTATCATCACCCCCTATTACAGGTGAGGAGACTGAGGCATAATAAATAACTTGCCCAAGATCACCCAAAGAAAAAGCAGTGGGGCCAGAATTTGAACCCAGACTAGCCCCCAGCAGCATGGGGCCTCCCCTTTGAGGGGAATACTGACTCACCCGCCCAGCAACCACAACCCACCCCCGCACCCGCCATGACCACAGCCCAGGCTGCTGTTTCCTAGTTCAGAATATTCAGAAGGGAAGGGGGAGGAACAGAGCAGCCTACTCATCCATTCACTCATTCTCTCCATAAACAAAACAAACATACAACTGCATGCCAGTCACACGCTGGGCATGGAGATCGAAAACACCCTGTCTGGTTCACATCTTTGCACGTCTTTCCTTCTCCTGGAACCCTCATCTCACCCTTCTTTGCCTGGTGAATGACGGCTCCATCCTCAAGACTCTGCATAGTATCATCTCCTCCGGGAAGGAGCCTGCCATATTCATTTTTATTGGCACGTGGGTAGGGCTCCAGAAATGGGTGTTTTTAACTTAATGTGGCCCTTACAGTTCCATTCTTACCGCTATCTCCAGTTCTGGTATTTATAAGCTGCTGATATTTAGAGATTGGAGAGTAGGAGTTAAATTTATGTTGAAGGAGGTTTTGTGCAGGTGTGCACTGCTTTACATAATGGATGCATTTTCAGAAAGGTTGTAGGTACGTGCACTTTTGATGAATTAAAATCCTATTTTCTCATTGATGCATGTTTCAGAGATGCCTTCTTATTCTAAATTGCTATTAAAGTTCACTTTTTTAAAAATGCTGGGCCCTAATACTTTGAAAACAAGCTTTTCTCATGTGACCCTCCATTTAGGAGGATAATAATCCACACACAATCCCTTAAGGGCTTCGGTAGACCTTCATATTTAAAAGAACACTTTTGGAATCCTTTTGCAAAACTAGTGATCACCTTTAGTTTATAGAGTTTTATGTTCAGATTTGGGGAGCTAAAATTACTTCTGATTTTTATTTATAGTTAAAATTGAATAGAGCCAAATAGTTCAAACAAAACATGAGCAGTTCTCCGCAAACTACCATCCGCCTATCCTCCCCAACACAGAAGAAACCACATCCAATTCTTTCTGGCTCAGCAATTTTCTGGTACTTGTGTGGAAGGCAGAGCTGAAGCTCACAAGCCACAAAGCATCAGTGAAAACATTCCTCAAGCCCTGTTAATACCCAGGGCCACAGGCAGGCTGAGTCGGCAGGAAGCAAGGTGGTCTGGTTACCAGCAGGCTCAGCGGAGGCTGGAAGAACACCCCCACATGCGGTGGCCGATAAAAGACACCTTCAACAGATTCTTTGAGTGGTGATGTCGAACTAGAGTGGGCTACGGTTTTAAGACGAGTGAAGAAAGGTCTGACAGAGGAGCGATGGGGCAGGAGGTTTCAGACCCCCCCACAACATAATCATATGCTAATCCATGCTTGGGAGATTTCCCAGGCTGGAGTCCCAGTAGCAGTCATATCAAACGCTTCTCTGTGTGAGTGTGTGTGTGTAACTTACTTGAGCATGTTTTTTCATCTGTGTTAAGAGCAAATCCTTCACGGCACCGGCAAGAGTAGGAGCCATCAGCGTTTACACACTCATGTTCACACCCGTGGTTTTCCGAGGCACAGTAGTCCACAGCTGTAGCAAATAAAACACATTCAGAGTTTAATCAGAAATGCAAACAGAGGTAAAAGGAATGGTAGGATGGAAGCATACTTATAACAAATGTGAGTAAGCATTAATATTGTTGATCCAAAAAGAATATGGATAAATAAATACGAATTCAAGACCTCCTTCTCCTTATTCCTGCCATAAAAAAAAAATTAAAAGTCTATATCAGGCAATTCATATCAGAAGATAAAAAGCTTATGAGCAATTGTATTTAAAAGTTAAAGAAATGCAAATCAAAATAATCACAGGGCACATACCTATAAAACTGGCAGAAATAAAGATGAGATAAAACCCAATGGTGGCAAGGCAGCATGGACACAGAGCTATTAATATTAATGGTGGCATTATAAATTGATAAAAATCCTTATGGAAGGCAATTTGACAATGTTCACCCTGGAAATGTGACTCAAAGAAATGACTGAAAAAAGGGTGAAATTAATGATATGCAATAAGCTATTAATAGCATTATTTAATAAGATTTTTTAAAAGTCTGGAAAATAAGATAAACATTTAATAAGGATGAATGGATTAGTAACTTATGAGAAAACGCACTGGCTGATTTCTCATTAATTCCACAAATACTTACCTTTCATGATCTAGGCCCTGTTTTAGGTACCAGGGATAGAGCAAATAACAAAACAGACAAAACTTCCAGTCTTCAAGGAGCTTATATTTGAGTGGTGATGGTGAGAGTAGGCAACAGTCAAAAAATAAAATATGTAAGTAAATAGCATAGTCTATTAGAAGATGAAGAGTGTTCTGGAGAAAAATCAAACAAGGAACAGGAATAGGGCTGTGGGGGAGGGGCGGGAGAGGCAGAGTGGGATGTCACAAGGTGGTCAGGACAGCCTCTCCAAGAAGGTGGCAGTTGGGCAGAGTGTCGAAAGAAGTACGAGCCGCGGGGGCATCCAGGAGACAGCATCCTGGCAAAAGGAACAAGTGCAAAGGCCAAGAGGTGGGACCAGATATGCCTGGTGTGCTGGAGGATCAGCAAAGCGGCCAGGGCGGCTGGAGCAGGGGCAGGGGTGGGACACAGGAATGGTGCAGTCAGGAGGGACCCATGCGCCACCGCAAGGACTTTGCTTTTACTCCGAGCGAGCTGAGGGTCATTGATGGGTTCTGAGCCGAGGAGTTAAGAATAGGCTATAGAGGGCAGATGTGGGAAACCAGTCAGGGAGTCACTCCAAGAATCCCAGTGAGGAAGGATGGAGGCTTAAACCAGGATGGGGGTGGGGAGAAGAGGTGTTCCGGGAGCTATGGCTTGAGTTGTGTCCCCCCAAAAGATATGCTGGAGTGCTAACCCCTGCTACCTACGAGTGTGGCCTTATTTGGAAATAGGGTCTTTGCAGAAGTAATAAAGTTAAGATGTAATCACTAGGGTGGGCTCTAGTCCACTATGATGGTGTCCTTACAAGAGGAGAAGGCCATGTGGAGACAGCCACCCGGGGAGAAAGCCGGGTGAAGACAGATGCAGAGATTGGAGTGACGCAGCCACCAGCGGAGGAACACCAAGTTTCCACGGCCACCTCCGGAAATCAGGAAGGGACGAGAAAGGATTCTCCCCACCAGTTTCATGGGCAGCACGGCCCTGCCAGTGCCTTCATTTTGGACTTCCAGCTGCCAGAACTATGAGAAATAAATTTCTGTTTTTTTTAAGTCACCTAGCGTGTGGCACTTTCTTATGGCAGCCCGAGCAAACTAATACACAGGGTATATGTCCCAGGTGGGGCTGATAGATTCCTGTTGGATTAGTTGTGAGGCAAGAGAAAAAGAGAAGAATTAAGGCTGACTCCAGGGATTTTGGTGTAAGCAACTGAAAGAAAGGAGCTGCCACTAGCCGAGATGGGGAAGGCACAAGAGGAGCAGGTTTCATGGGAGGAGACCAGGATCTCCAGTCCGGCATTAGGCAGTCATTAACATTGTCATTATGACGACATGATTGTAAGTAGGAAGAGAAAATTTGGTGAAAAAAAGTAGGTCTTGAAATCGTACATTCACAGTGATTATATCCAGGGAAAATATAGCTCTAAGGCAAAGCCTAGAAATTAGAAACAAAAACGCTTGTTGTGTTAAGGTAGTAGGATTCTGGATGATTTTTTTTCTTTAAAAATGTTTCCCTCTACAATGTTCTAGGATATATTAATATCAAAATTGTGTAAATAATAAGGAAATGGAATCTACAAAATTAATATACATGTACAATTTTTAAAAAGTAAAACCATGCACGGAGAAGATAATGATGTATTTAACATAGTACTAAAACGAAGCAAAGGGAAAAGCTAAAGATTCTTAAAACGTAATAACCTGTGTTGTGTTTATTCTTTTGCTCCCAAGTTTCATTAACTTTCAGTCCAAATATTGTGTTTGTAACTTCACCTCCCTACAGGGTTTTAATAGCACCTAATATTTATGGGTTTAATTCACTAGTCATTATGGTGGGGACAAGGCATTCATATTGTCTCAGGGTCTGAATGTCATAGGACATTAGCCATTAGTTGCTGGAGCTGTCATAACATAAATATGGAGCTAGTACCAAATCCTTATAAAAGTTAATTTCTCATGTCTCAAGAACCAATGGGTCATTAAACAAATTTATGGTGACACTGGGAACACTGAGATCAAGGAGTCCCAAGCTCTGGCACATACTCCGGTCTGTGGGTCGCCAGAGTTGGCTGTGCCATGGCGCACGTGGGCCTGCGTTAGCAGCCAGCAATCCTCACCTTCGACCTCCTCACGCTGGGCCTGACTCTCCATCTTGAAAATCTCCCAACCCCTGACATAGGTGTCTGCCGTCAGGTAGCCAGTCCTACCTGTGGCCTCTTCTCAGTATCCCCCTCAAAGAGAGGAGCTGTTAATCTGACTTCCAAGTTGTAGGACACTGACGTTGCTACAATGATGAGTGGTCATGTCACTGTAGCTAAAAGACAGAAACTCAGACTCTACCTCTCTCTTCAACTCCCTCTCTTACACCATGGGGTGTAATATCTAAGCCCAGCCATCTCTGTCTCTCAGAGGGATACCCCATAATTATGTAGGCCCCATAATTTAGACTGGAGAGACGTTGGAAGCTTTGCTTAAGTGTTGAGTCTAAGTCACATACTCTAAACTCTCCTTTTTCCAGAATGCTATAGAATAGAGTTGGCTGTGGTGTTTCAAAAAAGCTGTACAGAAGAAGCTCTTTGAACAGACCTCCACCTAACTAACTCCAGATCAATCAATGCTTTCGTTCCCTCTGACAATGTGAGACCGATGCCCAGGGCATGCTAAATGCTCTGGAACACCTGTGTTTTAGAACACTTGTGCACGCCTCTCACCGCCTGGGGTGTAGGCTTATAAAGCAGCCCTGGTGGAACACGTGTGCTCTAGAACACCTGCGTGCTCCTTCCATTGACTGAGTTGTATGCCTGTAAAGCACTGGTTCTCACAGCGTGGTCTGTGAACCAGCTGCCCCGCCTCTTGCTTGAGAACTTGTCGGCAATGCTAATTCTCAGGCCCCACCCAGACCTATCGGTCAGATGATCTGGGTGGGGGGCCCACGAATACGTGTTTTAACAAGCCCTGCAGGTGATTCTGTTGCATGCTAAAATTCAAGAGGTACTGTCAAAAGGGTCAAAGTTGTTTCCAAACCTATATATGCCCTTTTTACATGTTATTGTAATTAATTTCAATATAACAAAAATCAATAAAATATAAGCACTAAAAGAAATTGAGTTTTTAAAAATTAAAAACTAAGTCGAAAGCTTTGGAAAGAATTAAGGCAATTTGCTAACCAAAACTGCTGTAGGACCAGGCATGGACGAAACAAGTGTCAAAGATTGGGAAATTTTTCATTAAAATGGACAAGAAATTTGCCCTTACACTGCTTTACAGAAGTCCTCAAATCCTTGCTCCGATTTAAAGGAACCAAAATTAAAAATCATAGATGACACTTTATGGGTATGGTTTGTGCAAGAAAGATTTTTAAATATCATTATTTTTTCTTCAATTTAAAATTAGTAGTTTTAAAGGTGTAATTAAAAGTAATTTTTATTAAGTGTACATGTATGTGTTTTAAATAAAAATAAAATGATTGAGGTAGGCGGGAATATGTAGTTTTTTAGGATTACCCCTTTTAAATGACGTTTTCCATTAATTGGCCAATCCCAGGTCCGACTTCCTGGAATAATAAGAGGGCTTCTCCCAGACCTTGATTCTCACTCTGTTTTTGTTCCTTGTGTGCACAGCTCTCTGGGGAACTGAGGGGAGGCGGTGACTGGCAAGGCAGGATTCAGGCATTCTGGATCCTGGGCCCCTGGTCTATAAAACCCCTGGGTGTAAAATCCCACCTTGATTTGAGAGCCTTCCACTCACTCACTGCCGGGCTGCTGGGGACAGCAGACATGGCCATCGTTGCAGTGGTTAGACACGGAAGAACCCAGTTCCGGGCACGTAACCTAAAAGTTTTTTTAAGGCCAAGAGAGTTCTAATTCATTCAACTCTGACATCCTTTGCCAAACGTTTTGGGTTCTTTGCATAACTTCCTTT
This sequence comes from Avahi laniger, assembly GCA_963575035.1. Classification (NCBI taxonomy): domain Eukaryota; kingdom Metazoa; phylum Chordata; class Mammalia; order Primates; family Indriidae; genus Avahi; species Avahi laniger. The sequence continues at coordinate 14,802 of CAUYSK010037424.1, forward strand.
GTTGCAAAACTGTAACAAAGGGAAGTCAAGGTTGAGAGGCAGATGTATAGAGGTGATCTTTGTGTATAACTCAGCGATGCCTTTGTTGTTCCAAGTTCTTACCTACTTCAACAAAATCTGTTCTCAGTCGGTTTTGCCTGAAATTTCTACACTTTTCTTTGCAAATGGAAACAGCAATTCTCTAGCTGTAGCTCTTTGGCCTTCCAAGTCACTAAGTGCTATGATCTCAGAGTCAGAAGTCAGTCTTGCCACGTTCAGTCTCTGCCCAATGTGTGAGAAATCAGTCAGCTGTCTCCAGGGATAAATGATGCTTTGGTGCAAGGTAATAAAATCCAAGATCACCAGTTTCTGATTTATAATCTGGTCATATTCCCAGGTTTTCTCAGTAGGGATCAGTGTGCAAGGGGATGGCATTCGCAGAAACGAGATATTTTAAAGAGGACCATTTGGATTTTAAAGTTTGTTGGTAAGAAAGGAAGAAAAACCAAATTTGTCATTTAGAGAAATGGTAGAACCAATTTACTTTCTGAGCATATAATAGACACATAGAGTCAGACTCACAAAACCTCTCCTCTCCAAGGCACAACTGGATTTCTTTCTTTCTTCTTTTTTTTTTTTGAGAAAGAGTCTTGCTCTGTTGCCCAGTCTAGAGTGCCATGGCGTCAGCCTAGCTCACAGCAACCTCAAACTCCTGGGCTCAAGTGATCTTCCTGTTTCAGCTTTCTGAGCAGCTGGGACTACAAGAGCATGATACTGTGCCCAGCTAATTTTTTTCTATATTTAATAGTGATGGAGTCTCACTCTTGCCCAGGCTGGTCTCGAAGTTCTGAGCTCAAGCGACCCTCCTGCCTCAGCCTCCCAGAGTGCTAGGATTACAGGTGAGAGCCACCGGGCCAGGCCAGGACTGGATTTTTATATACAGGATTTAAAAACTCAGAAAAAATTTCTTACTGATTTTGATAACAACAGAAGAGTGTTATGGGCTGAATTGTGTCTCTATCCCCCTAATTGGTATGTTGAAGCCCTAACCCTAAAACCTCAGAACATGACTGTATTTGGAGATGCGCCCTTTGAAGAGGAGATGAAGAGGCTGCTAGGGTGGCCCTAATCCAGGCTGACTGGTGTCCTTATAAGAAGAGGGAATGTGGATGCAAGAGAGGCACCAGGGATGTGTGTGAACACACAAACACACACACACACACACACACACACACACACACAGAGGAAACCCCATGTGAGGACACAGTGAGAAGGTGGCCATCTGGAAACCAAGGACAGAAACTCCAGAAGAAAGCAAAGCCACTGACACCTTAATCTTGGACCTCCAGCTGCCAGAGCAATGAGAAAGTACATTTCTTTTGTTTAAGCCCCCCAGTCATGGTGTTTTGTTGTGGCAGTCCTAGCAATCCAGCACAGGGAGAAATCCAGTGCTTACCATCTTAGGGGGTGGGGATCATGTCTCAAACATGAGGAGTTAGCTGATTAATTCAAAATCTGACTTTTCAATATAAAATTCACCCTCCCATCCCTTGTCCCCAACTTAAATATCAACCACCCCTTCCTCTCCAAGGGGAATTGGTATAGGAGAATGTGGATGAGGAGTTCCTAAGGCAGCAGCAACGCCATGCTACATCCCAGGCGATGTACCGCCATTCTGGATTTGTATGGACCTCGGTGTGCTTTTTTAAATGTGCCACGCTTTTGGTATACTTACATTATTAAGCTCAAGCATTCCTAAGAAGACAAAAATTCATAAAGGATATATAAAGATTCCAGTAATGTTTATCAGTTGCCCATCTAGTAGACATTATAATGATAGCAATAATGTTAACAAGTACTTACACAGCACTCCTCTGAGTGCTTTATGCACATTAACTCATTTAACCCTTGCAAGAACCTTTTCAGGTAGGTGGTATTAGCCTCAATTTACAGATGAAGTAAGTGAAACATAAAGTGGTTGAGAGACTTATAACATGTGGATAACACTAGTACCTATCTCATAGGTTGTTGCAATATATATCAAATATCTCAAAAGGGTCCTAGGGCTTAGTAATATTCAATAAAGATAGTTTATATTTTTGCCACACTGCCTCTCTAACCAGGTAAGGAGGAATTTTGGAGTTAAGAGATACCTACATGCCATTCATTTGTTTTGCAAGCATTTATTAGCTAATTACTGTCAGGCAGTATGCCAACCCCTGGGTGGTAATGACAAGCAAATACCACATGTAAGACGTCTTAGAAGAAAGGCAGGAAGGATATGTCAGGCTGTTAGCAGTGATTACCTCCAGGAAGTGAAATTGAGGAGAAGCAATCTTTAGATTTTGACTTTATGCGCATCTGTACTCTGGCTTTTTTTTTTTAATAGGCAAAAATTGATTTTGTAATTTAAAAACCAGCCAAGGGGGTAAAATTTTTTAAAAAACACGAATAGTTGAGATTGTTATCAGTCACTCAACCTCAGTCAATGGTTCGAGAAAAAAAGAAAAATGTATCATGAGTCCACTCTGTGAAAGATGAAGAGTACAAGTAGTCTCTGCCCTCCACAGTTTGCTATCCGCTTGGGCAGATAGGATGCAAAGAGGACTACAGTTACCCCAAAATGCAAAGCAGTAGGTAAATACTGGGTGGGCAAGTGCAGCAGAAAATTCACCCTCAAAGATCTAGACAAGTGGGCTTTCAAAAATATACAGTCTGGGATGACATTTAACAAAGCTGTAGCGGCAGCTGTTGGATTACAGATTCAGGGACTCCACGAAAGCAAAAGGAGAATCCTAGGCAGCAATCTACCTTTGCTCACCTGAATGTGGAAATAAACTAGAAGTCAACAGTGAAACGAGCAGTCAGGGAGAAGGAACTCTGGCACTCGAAGTTAAAGTTCCACTTACTCAAATGTGTGGAAATGTTGTACAGGCAGGTCACAGTCATAACTCACGGATGCGTCAAAGTACTAGAACCACACTCCCAGGCTGGTTGAAACCAAAACTCACTGCATTGATTCACCAGTAGCTGGACATGGTTAACTTCTACCAAATTTCCTTAAATAAATAGTTTAGACCTGCTCTCCACACTTTCTCATCACCTACACCCCATCCTTTTTACCACTACAAACCCTCATGGTCATCTTGGCGTCCTTCACACCTCACAGAGCGCCTGGCAGAGAGTTCTTAAATGCTTGCTGAGGTGAATCAGGGACTCAACTTTCTGGCTTTTTCTCTGTTTCCTTTGACCTTGCTAGAGCATGACATTAATATCGACCTGGGCCGAGCAAGGTGGCTCATGCCTGTAATCCCAGCACTTTGGGAGGCCGAGGTGGGAGGATTTTTTTTTTTTGAGATGGGATCTCATTCTGTCATCCAGGCTGGAGAGCAGTGGTGCGATCATAGTTCACTACACCCTCGAACTTCTGGGCTCAAGCGATCCTCCCACCTCAGCCTCCCAAGTAGGTGGGACGACAGGTACCTGCCACTACATCCAGCTAATTTTTTTTTGTTGCTGTTGAGATGGAGTCTCACTATGTTGCCCAGGCTGGTCTAGAATTCCTGACCTCAAGTGATCCTCCTGCCTCAGCCTCACAAAGCACCGGGATTACAGGTATGAGCCACCTCACCCAGCCTACAACTATCACTATTAATAGCAATTTTTCACATCTGCTTAAAATTTCTCAGTGAAAGCATATTACTTGCACAATAAAAATTAATGAAGCAAAAATAATCATTGGTGTTTACATGTTGATTTCTTTTTTGCTAGTGTTGGTGGAGGTGGTACCCTGCCACTCTAGCATGGTCACCACCAGCAGATTAAGGAAAAAAAACAACCCTAAGGCTCAGGAGATTCACTGAATTTGTGGCCCTCTGATGAGGGTGGCCTTCCTCCTCATTAGTGTGGAAAAACAAACCCACAATTCTCTCATCACTCACCTGCAAATAACAGGCTATCACTCACAGTTTTTGTTTTGTTGTTTTTTTCTTCTACATCCTTAGCTAAGGATCAAGATGTGCTGAAAAATGTAAATTCTATGTGCAAAAAAATAAGTATTCGTTGTTTTTGGAAAGCAAGACATAATAGGTCCCCTGAAAACAATGGAATACAGAACAGAAAATGCAGCATTTAGTCAGAAAATCTAGATTCCCATTCTAATGTCAGTTAAGTCCTTTTCCCTCCAGATTTTCTGCCTCATAAGTACGCAGTTTGGCTTATTAAACACCTACTATTTACCAGGCACTGTTTGTTAGTGTAAGGATGAATGACATCACGCAAGTTTAAAGGGCTTTGTAGATCAACAGGGAGGTGCCACAGGCATATTAGGATTTGCTGGGCTGCTCTGCAGGTGCTGAGAACTATTATCCAGCACTGTAGAAATTAAAGGCCACCCACCTCTCCTACCTCTCACCTGGTCACTCAATGTGGAGTCTCCCAGGAGGAAAGTGCTCACCTGACCCCGAGTCAGTGCCTGCAGTTCCAAGCACTGCCCTTGAGAGCTACCTGGGCTTGTGTTTATTTTCTCTGGTCTTACTACATCCAGCGGGGCAGTCACTTGGGCCTCTTGCTGAGCTGCAGGTCCAATACTATGTAGGAAGGGTGCCTATGTCTTTGAGGCACCATTCAGGAACCGCGCCCACCACCAAGTGAATTTTGTGTATAACACACAAGCTATATTTAAGTCCTGCCATCCCAAATACGAAGAAAATCCACCCAGTCCTTCTCAACGATGCAGTAACAGACAGTGACACTTACATAGATTATCATAAGTATGCCTTTTCCTGAGGACCCACAATGAAAAAATGCTGACCTCAGCCATAACTGAAATCTTTAAAGTTCAAATTCTGCCTAACAACCACACCAAAGAACTGAGCACTTTGTTGAAACCCAAAGCAGAGTAAATGGATCTGTGGGGGCACATGTTGAACTTCCCTCTCCCTCCTCACCGTGCTGAACTTGGCCTTCCCCACTAAGCAAGGCTGGGGGATACTCACCCTCACACCTTTTCCCATCCTCGGCCAGGGTGTAGCCACTGTAGCACTGGCAGACGAAGGAGCCCGGCACGTTCACACAGAGCTGCTCACAGGCGTGGTCCTCCACGGCACACAGGTCCTGGACTGAGACAAAGTCGCACCATTAGGACACAACACCAGGGAGGCGCACACTCAGCACGGGGCCATGCAGTGAGCACTTCGTAGCACTTGCCAAAATACTTTTAAAAGCATCATAAGGATTAATGTGTGATCATAGTAGAAAGTTTGGAAAACACAGAAAAATAGATAAAAGAAATCCACCTATACTCCCCCACCTGTAATCCTACCACCCAGAGGCAACTGTTAACATTTTGGTGAGTTTTTTTTTCCAGGGGAGTTTCTGCATATATATAAAAACATATTTTTCAAAGTTGGAATTATTCATTGCCTCTATGAAATACATTGAATAATGTTTAATTAATATCAATTTGTATTTCCCCACGTCAATGAAAAGTGCTCTGAAAATATCTTGATGGCCCCTGAGAGCTGTCAGTTTTCATGAGCAGCATTTGCACTTGTTGGCATCAGACTCCCCTCCTTTGGGAACTTTAAGTGCTTTGTAATCACAGTCTCAGTGATTTACACCGAGATGATTCAGCACTTTGACGTTGTGCAGATGGGACAGCCGAAATGAAAGAACCTGCGACTCTACCGAAACACAGCAAGTCTAAGAATAGCCCTGAATTCCCAAGTCGGCACCGTTCCCTTTGGACATACTTTCTTCATTCCATTTGCCTACCAGAAGGATCTTTGAAAATCCTCTTTGTGCTCTATTTATTCATCCCAGTAACAAAGGAGGAGAATGGAAAAGCCCAAAGAGGTTAGGTAGAGGTAACAAAGATTACCAGGAAGCAATGGATGTATTGCCACATGTGGTCTTATTTGGGTCAAATGTTTATTACGTGTCCACAGAGCGCTGGGCTGTGGCTATTTATTCACAGGCAATGCAGGAATGCACTTACAGAATGCATCTGCTGCACAGAACTAAGAATGTATCAGAGAATGAAAAGGTTAAAGGCATCTTCAATCCATCACCCACTCAGTCTATGACACTATTTCCCAGCAAGGAGAACAGCTTGGATGTTATGAAACAGCTAGCTCTACCAGTGATTTTACAATTAAAATTGGAGAAAATCAGAGATGATTAATGGGACTGAATACATTAAAGGGAATTTTCTGTGGTTAAAAGCTATCACTATGACAGCTATGATAAAAACTCAATTACCTGGAAAGCTTGATTAGTCCCAGAATCCAGTGGCTACACCGTAATATCTCCTAGATCTTTGCATTTCATAGTTTATTGTGCTTTTAGATAAATTTAAAATATCAAATTGATAAAAAATAAAAGTTGATTTGATCCAGCATCTCTATTAAATGTATTAAACAATTTTTAAAAATAAAATCTACATCATCACATTGAAAAATGCTTAGACCTAAGATTCCACAAATAAGGATTCTGGTTTTAAAATCCTAAAAGAAGTATTTTCACTGCCAAATCAATAAAGTAGATGAATAAAATTAAAAGCACAAACTCCTTTACCTCTTACCAGTATGTTTACATCTTAGATTTCTAGCTGGGAACCTGGAATGGGACTTTCAGTGTAGATTTCCCATGGATTTAGATGTAAGGAAAACACCAATAACCAGAAAAACACTTCCGCTGATGCAAAAATCATAGTGAATAATGAAGGAATGACAAAACCTACAGTTAGTTGTAAGCCTAGGCCAGAGACACAATCTGAATCATAGAATGGATATTCATTCATTTACTCCATAAACACATGTTGAACACTCACTATGTTCCAGGCATTGGGGACATAGCAGTGAACAGAACAGACGAGGGGTTCCTGCTGTCATGCAGCTCATATTCTCTCAGGGGTTACTGACATGAAGGTCTAGGAAGAGTATTTCTGGCTAAAAGAAGAGCAAATGCAAAGGTCCTGTGGTAGAACAAACTTGCCCCATTTGAGGAACTGAAAGGACAGAATGGCTATTAGATGCCGCATAAATAACTAAAATATGAGGTAGAATATGATAGGAACAGCTAAGAGAGATGCTGACGAAACTATGGGAGTCCAGCATCGAGATGGATTACTGTCAGTCAAGCAGGGCTTGGGAGAGGCTCACAGGTATGGAGAAAGGAAGTGTGAGTAACGCAAGGCAGGACAGGCATGGCGGCTGAGTCCCACTCTGGGAATTCCAAGGGAAGCAGCAGGAGCGTGGGAAAGACCACTGACCCCAGACAGTAAAGCGCCCTCTGCAGGCAGGCTGAGTAGTCTGAACTGCATTCGGCAGCATGGGGACCACTAAGGGAAAAATCTTAAAAAGGGAGACTTGCAATTTCACCCGAGTAGTGACATAAATCTGGCAGCGCCACAGAGTCTCTCAGCTCTGGGAAACTTGAAGGACTTCTAGCACAGTTAAATGAAAATGACTGCTTTGTTTGGGAATAGCAGTAGCTTTCTGGATTCCAGGCTGAAGGAGCCTGGGTTTACCTGCATGGTGATGGGGAAAATAACCTCTTGCTTTGAGGGCCTTCAGTGTTCTTTGAGCTTGTGTCCTCACCCATCGGCCGTCAGCGTTTCTGTAGCGATACATTTACTGTGTCTCCCTTACTAGGCTCCAAGCTCCCTCAACGGGTGGGCAGCAGGCCTGCACAAAGTCCTAATGGCTGGGAAGTGAGCTCCAGCATGCTGGACCCAGCTGCCCCCCAGCGTCCCAAGCCTTTCTCTGGAGGGGAGGCAAGAGCTTCTCCGCCCGGCTCCTCCCAATCTCTCCTGAAGAAGCTACTTCAGCCCCCCCAGGGGTCCAGCAGGAACCCTGCCTAACCATGGTTACCGAGGAGTGGTGGGAGTACGGGAGATTTTATTCTCCTATTTATAATTGTCTGATTTCAAATTTTCCAACAAGAGCTTTTATAATAATGGGGAGGAAATCGACATATTAAAAAAAAAAACCCTTTTGAAGGAAGCATTTCAAAAGCAATGAACCAGGACCTAGAAGGAACAATCTTTTTTTTCAAAAGACGTCCCCCTCCAGGGTAGATAGAGACAATGAAATGCTTATTCCTTTCAGGACAGGCTGGGACACCCGTCTACAGAAGTGACAGTGCCCAACCTCAGCTTCCCATTAGAACCACCTGGGCACCTTTTGAAAATCTTGATGCCAAGGTGCTCTCCTCCCCCTGATCAAATCAGACGGGCCGAGATGGGATTCGGGCAGCGGTGTTTGGTAAAACTCCACAGCAGCCCCCAGTGTGCAGCCGGTCCCCACACTCCTCCGGGAGGAAGGTGCCCAGACCCAGGAGCCAGTCTCTCCCTTTATTAACCGAGACCCCAAGGCTCAATTTCCTCTTTTAATTAATCTCAAGTGACTACTCCCCTTGCTCCCCTCTCCGAGTGGCTAGGAAAACCCCAGACACCTCCACGAGAGTGCAAAGCGTGGTAGGACCAGGCAGGACTGCTGCTCGCGTTCCAGAAGAACTGTCCCACAAACAGCAAGCTTGCCAGCTGGCTTCATGCGGGCTGTCCTTTCCTTTCGTGCTGTTTTTAGAATGTCAGGGATTTATGGCCACAAGTGATTTGTACCGACCCAGGGGAAACCATTGAGGGATTAATCTAATTAAACAAGGACAAAAGAATGAATACAGACTGGGTTCTGACAAAACAACTCTGCTGTTTTTCTGGCAGTGGTCACTTCCTTTTGAAACGAATACAGATGTTTTTGGATGATTCTGTTTGCTTTTGAAAAACAGGACTTCTTTTAGCCGGGAGGATTTTGCTGAAAGGCAAGAAGCGTTGGGTTCGGAGCTCCCGTTACGTTACCCCCGTAGAGTCTTGCGCCTTCCCCACCTGGTGACCCCCAATTACGGCTCACAGCCCCAGTCACGTGCCACGCCCCTGGGGACGCCTTCTCCAAGTTGGCTGTGCTTCACTGCATGGGGACACAGCTCACTCTAGCACGCACGCCTTTATCCCATGATACTGGGAACACTTGATCACACGTCCGTCCGCCCCGTTAGCGCAGGAGCTGGTCTGACTCAGAGCCTACTGCAGTGTCCGGCATGTGTAGTTCGTCTCCATAAGCGTTCCTTTGCTGAATGAAGGATGACAAAAGCCCATATGCTCTGCCTCCCAACAGGGATGCTCCTAACATCCTAAAAATACTTTCTTCCATCAGAAACGAGGTCCTGGGAAGATGAGTGAGATGGGAACAAAACTCTCTCCAAGTCTCTGTGCTTCCCCTCTCCCCAGCAACAGGACTTCCCATACCAGAAAAGGGCTCAGAGTACAACGACATCTGAGAGCCAGCCCCCAGCTGCAGACACCAGAGAAACTGCCATGGCAGTTAAGGAACCCGGGTGCCTTGCTATCTGCTGCATCCCACTACCTGGCACAGTGCGGTTGTTCGACAAATACAACAAATACTTGAATGGACAAATGACCCATGCCCACGTCACACAGACAGGGTTGTCAGGTTCTCCTAACTCACCTCTCCTACCTAGGCTGTAAACGCTGTGAGGGACAGGGACACGAGTCTTGGTCTCCCTCGTGGAGCCTGTATAATACCATGCATTCGCATAGCCAGGGCTTCGTGGCCATCATTGATTTGACTGGGCGCCTCCCTTCTTGGCCAGCCTAGAGCACTGTCTCAATGAATGAATGTCACTGGGCAGAAGTGGGACAGCTGGGAAGGAACCGAAGTATTCTTTAACTTCCCCTTAGCAAAGAAGATTTTAGATTAGCTAATTTTTACCTTGAGGTCAAGGATGGCAGCAGAAACTTGGAAGTCATGGGGCTCCTTCCTTTCCTGCACCCGTCAGATGCAATCAATCACCAGGTCTCAGTGACCCACTTTTCTTCACCTCCCCTGCCAACATGGGGCCACCATCATCTGTCGATTGGACAACCATGGCAGCCTCCGAACTGGTCTTCTTGTATCCATCCCAGCCCAGAGTTCTCCTGCAACCAGAGTAATCAGCTCCTGCTTCTCTTCTGCTTAAAACCCTTAGTGGCTTCCCACTGCTCCAGGATGAAGTCCCAAATCTCTACTGTGTGGTCATGGTGCTGCACAATCCACCCCTTCACCTCTCCAGTCTTTTCCAATGGCCTGTCTTGTTTTCTCTGCTCCATCTATATTTTCCTCTCCATTTTTCAAATCAAGCTTCTTCATGCCTCAGGACCTTTGCACATGCCATTCCTTCTACCTAGAATGCTCACACCCCTTCCTTGCCTCCTTTGCAGCCATCTAACTCTTATACATCCTTTAGGATTCACTTTAAAGGCTACTTTCTCAGAGGACTCTTACCTGCCATTAGGGGTCAAGTTCTCCCTCATAGTTCCCCTTTGTAGTCCTCACCACTATTATAATGTAATACTTAATTTGCAATGGATTATTTCACATCTATTTCCCCCGCCACATGACGGCAGCCACTGCGCTTGTCTTTCTCAGCACTCAAGCTCAAATATCTGGCATGTAGTCAATTAAAAAATTGTGAATGGTTGAATTAATTAATTTGTTTAGTTATGAAATAGTTCAAAGCACTGGGAAAACAACAGTGAATAAAACAAATTTAAAAATCCCTAGCCTCACAGAGCTGACAGCCTAGTGGAGGAATCAGTAGTGTGCTGGAGGCAGCTGTATTGACTCACAAGGACACATCACGTGCTTCTCTTCCCAAGTCTGCATTCAATGCGACCAAGTTGGTAGCTTGAAATGGCCATGGTGGGAGTATTTACACCATGGAAATTGGCAGACACTTCAAATTGGAGCTTTTTTTCTGGAGAGATGACTGTTAAACATTTACCAGCACATCACTGAGAGGGAACCAACAAAAAAACAAATTAAACAGATAAAAATATGTGGTATGTTATGAGCAGGAAAGAGTTGTCGAGCATGTTGAGAGAGCAGGCCTTCCATTTTAAACAGTGTGATCAAACGTGTTTTTATGGAAAAGATGATTTTGTACAAGGACCTGAAGGCAGTGATATGAGAAAAGAGGGATAAAGGGGCCTACCATGGGGGAAAGGCTGTATGTCAGTTCCATCCCTTCAGAAAGGGCAGGGGTGAGGCAGTTGATTGAAAAGAATATCGATTTTGGAGCCAGACTCGGCCCCAGCTCGGGGACCTGCATCGCTTCAAGTAAGGGACTATCATGAGATTTGAGTTTCATAGAGAAGGTGAATAATCGAGTGGGGAAACATCTTATTTGCAGGGTTAAATGAGATAATCTAGATGGGCAAAACATCTGATGACAGCAGGTATTCCACAAACGTGAACCTCCTTCTCCTTTCCTAAACCCAGGATGGGGGTGGGGTAGGGGGGACTCTTGGTGGTACAGGTCTATTTAAGCACAGGAGAGAGGTGAACCGCCACCAAATTTTGCCCACATAGCAATTCTAATAAAGATGGCTTCATTTTATTGGGTACCTATGAAAACCTGAAACATGGATATTAGATTCAAACATTTTTTTTAAGTATCTTTGGCTAAGTTTTGGTTTGTGAGTTCTATGCCGAATTGGTCTAGTACAGCAAAGTAGGCAATTTTGAATCTTACAACCAAAGATCTGGCCAAGTTCAAGCTATGCCCTGCCAGAGGGCAACCATTAGCACATATCTGACAGCAAAATCTGCTTGCTTCTTCCAGTTCCTGGAGAATTTTACGAGCCATGGTAACTCAGTCTTCCCAGGTGAAACTAATTAGCGAGATTTGTTAGCTAAGAGCTAACAAAGCTGTGCTCAATCCATCCACAGTGTCTCTCAGAGGCTCCCATGCACCCTGTGTTTAAGTGCCTTCCTTCATTTGTGACCTCGAACCCCTGGTGCCTGCCCAGAGAACTTGAGAACTTTCATCTGGTTACACTGGACAAGGAGAACATGGGACAAAGACTGTGGCTGCTGTGGCCAACATCAGCCAAGGCTAAATCAAAGGGTTTTTATGGACTTTTCAGAATTTTAGACAAGCCACACCGCATGCTGTCAATATCAATGACAGGTTAATCTCTCCTTTGGAATTAAAGCAAATGAACACCTTTACAAGACACTCTCTACTTTTTATGGCTCCTGAAGATATTTAACCCAAGGTACAGAAATCAGAAATTATTTACCACAGCAAGAGAGAAAAAGAAATGTGTTATCAGGGCTGTTATTTCACTCAACTGGGAACAATGGGGTCTCTGCTTGCTCCCCCCAGAAAGCTCACTCAGAGTTAGGGCTCCACAAAAGCCGGCAAAACCCAAGCCTGCATTTTAGGGACCATCCCCTTTCTTTCATCATGTCTGAGAGCACTAATCTTATTTTGACAACAGCAGTTTGGATTTAAAGACTTTCAACAGTAAGTGTGAGTCATCGGCCTGATGCTTCTACGCTGAAAAAAAAAAAGAGGAAAAACAAAACAAGCCCAATGTCACAGGCAAGCTCCAGCTGTGTCTGCTCTCCTTCTTACCCCCAGCAGCTGAATTCTTTTTCAATCAACTCTCCTATTCACTAACAAGATTTTGGTTTTCTTTGGGCAAGGAAAAAGGAGGAAGGAGGACATGCTCAAAACAAAGCCTTAAAATATAGGTAAATCTGATTGGGTGAGGTTGATCAAAATAATAAATAAACGTGAATAATGCCCCACTCTTGCAGAGTGCTTTTCAATTTCCAAACAGTTGTCGCATCATTACGTTCTTAATATAAACCCCCACCTGATTGGACTCTCCCAGGGAGAGATCTGGTTTAAAACGTCTCAGTCAATGGTCCTCAAACTGAAGCGGACGTCAGAACTCCCTGGAGGGCTTGGGAAAACCCACATTCCTGGGCCCTGCCCCCAGAGGTCCTGATTCAGCAGGTCTAGGGAAGGCCTGGGAACTTGCATTTCTAATAAGTTCTCTGCAAAGCTGATGCTGCTGTCCCGGGGACCACACTTTGAGAAGCACTTGTCTGGGTGCTCATGAAAATAGCAAAGCAGAGGAGAAGCTGTACAAGGTTCAAGCTCGTTTTCCCATGACGTGTATAATTCTTTCATAATTGGCACTTTTCCACTCACATTTAGTCAGTTCATTTCTCCCATGGGGTTCTTCTAATCATCCCAGATTCCTTTTTTTTTCTTTTTAATAAAACCCTGTGCCCTGGCACAGCCAAAGGGTGAGCAAACTGCATGCTCCGGCCCAGCAGCCAGGGCTCAGAGGCGGGGATGACTGCATTTGTCCTGTTCAGCAAGCCCGTTGCTTCTGCTCCTGGCAGTCTTAGCAGCAGCCCCAGGACGTCGCTGTTGATTGAGTGGCTAAGGCGGCTGCTTAGCGTGTGAGCATGGCTCGTTCACCCTTCTACTCTTGCTCCACGCTCTGACCGTGACCTGCCCCGAAGCTCACACCCTGACCTTCACTTTCCACACCCACTTTCTCCCTCCAAGATTCCATTCATTTTCAGGGTCAATGACCACCACCAAGCACGTCCCACCCAGGCCCTTTCCTTGAACTTGAATCCTCCATCTCCAGCTGCACCCAACCACTTGGGTGGGCTTCCTCCTGGACTCATCAGTGTGCCCTCAAAACCAGATTTCCTTGCTGAAGCTGTCAGTCTCAATTACTACCACCCCCACCCCACCCTACTCATCTGATGTCAAAAACTCCTCCCCAGGGCTAAGATTGTCGCTGTGGTCTCCTAATTAATTCTGAGGGCATAAGAAACACATACACTGAACTGACTGAACTGATTAGAATTGTACACTGTTTGCATCTTTCATATCCTGCTCTGATTAATATAGATCAGCATTACTGAGTTATAACTGGCATACAATGAAGGGCACATATTTATGCTGTACAATTTGATAAATTGGCATATCAGTATATCATCACTGCAAGAGAATGAGCATAGTCCTCACCCCCAAAGTTTCCTGCACCTGCCCCTCCCCTCAGCTTCACGCACCTGCTAATCTGTTCTCTGTCATTATTGATTAGGTGCCATTTCCTAAAATTTTATATAAATGTTATCACACAGTAGGTACTTTTTTAGCCTGGTTTCTTACATTCAACTTGGTTATTCTGAGATGCTTCCAGGCTGCTCGATGTGTCAGTAGTGCATTCTTCTCCTCGCTGAGCAGTATTTCACTGCATGCATGTGTCACAGTGTGTTACCCATTCGCCTGTTGATGGACCTGTGGGGTGTTTTCAGTTTGGGGCTGTTACTAATATAAGTAAAGCTGATGTGAACATTTGTGTTCAAATCTTTGGACATAAACTTGTATTTCTTTTGAGTAAATACCTGAAAATGAAATGGCTGGGTCATATGGTAGGTAAATAACTTTGTGAGAAACTGCTGAACTGTCTTGCGAAGTGGCTGAACCAATTTATATAACCACTGGTAGTGTCTGAGAGTTCCAGATCCCAGCTCTGCCAACACTGGGCATGGTCAATCTTTTACAAATCTATCCATTCTAGTGGAGGTATAGTGGTATCCCATTGTGGTTTCAGTGTGCATTTCCCTAATGTCTAATAATAACATGCAGCATCTCTTTATGTGCTTCTTTGCCATCCACATGTCTTCTTTGGTTTAGTGTCTGTTCAAATCTTTTGTCCATTTTTACTGGGTTGTTTGTCTTCTAGTTAGAATTCTTTATATATTCTAAAGTCCTTTGTTGGATATATATTTTATAAATGTTTTATCACAGTTTGTGGCTTGCTTTTTCACTTTAGTAGCAGTGTATTTTGAAGAGTGAATATTTTAATTTTGATGGAGTTTATTAATTATTTTCTTTTCTGTTTTGTAGCTTTTTGTGTGCTATTTAAGGAATTTTTGCCAAACCCGAGGTCACCAAGATTTTTCTTCTACATTTTCATCTAGATATTTAACAGTGTCCATTCTTACATTTAGGCTTAGAATACACTTTGAATTAATCTTTATATATGGAATGAGGTAAGGGCAAGGCCCCTCCCCCCACTTTTTTGCACTTGGCAATTCAATTGTTGCAGCACCATTTGCTGAAGACATTACCCTTTCCGCGTTGAATTGCCTTCCCACCTTTGTCAAAAATCATCTCACCATATACATATGGGTTTATTTCTGGATTCTGTTCTGTTTCATTGATCTATATGTCCATCTTTACAGCAATACCACATGGTCTTGATTACTATTGCTTTATAATTAGTCTTGATATCAGGTAGTCTAAGCCCTCCAACTTTATCTTTTTTCAAGTTTTAGTCAATCCTCATTATTCATAGATTCCATATTTGTGATTTGCCTACTTGCTAAAATCTGCTTGTAACCCAAAATCAACACTTGTTGCATTTTCTCAGCCATTCATGGACATGTGTAGAGTGACAAAAAATTTTAGTTGCCCAATACATATGATCCCAGGTAAGGTCAAATAAGGCAACGCTCTGTCTTCCTGTTGCAGCTCTCATCCTGTAAACAAGCATCATATCTGTAGTCTATCTAGTGCCACACATTTCATTGCATTTTTGTTCTTTTTTATTGGTGATTTCCCTGTTTAAAATGTAAGAGTAGTGCTGAAGTGCTGTCTAGTGTTCCTAAGTGCAAGAAGGCTGTGATGTACCTTATGGAAATATGTATGTTAGATAATTTTCATTCAGGCATGAATAATAGTGCTGTTGGCTCTAAGTTCAATATTAATGAATCAGCAGTATATACTCAAGAAGGTATCTTTAAACAGAAACACACATCAAATAAGATGATGTACTGATTGATGAATGTTGTGACCAGAAGCTCTCAGGAACTTAATCCTGTATTTCTTCTAGGAGAAATGATTCAGTATTTGCTAATTTAATGTTCATGGATATTTTATAGATCATAACCACTGAGAATAATGAGATTGACTGTATTTTACTATTTTATTTTATATTTTATTTTTAGAGGCAGGGTCTCACTTTGTCACCCAGGCTGCAGTGCAGTGGCTCTATCATAGCTCACTGCAATCTCCAACTCCTGAGCTCAAGGGATCCTCCTGCCTCAGCCTCCCACATAGCTGGCCCTATAGATGCTCACCACCATACCCAGCTATCATTATGTTTTAGAATCAGGTTGTCAATTTCTAAAAAAGAGTCTGCTAGAATTTTGATGGGGATTGTCTTGAATCTATAAATCAGTTTGGAAGGAATTGGCATCTTGGCCATATTAAGTCTTCCAAGCCATGGTAAAGTATACCTCCCATTTAAATCATATTTCATTTATCTCAGAAATATTTTGTACTTTTCAATGTATAGACCAGACATATCTTTTAAATTTATCCCTAATTTACATATTTTATGCTATTATAAATTATATTTTAAAATCTCAATTTCTGACTTTTGTTGTCAATATATAGAAACATAATAAAGTAATTTTTATATTGACATTTTATTTTGCAAGCTTGCTAAACTCATTTGTTAATTTTAGTAGATTTTTGGACAATTTCATCAGCTTTTCTACAAAAGCAATCAATCACATAGTCTGTGAATAAAGACAGTTTTACTGTTTCCTTCCCAATCTGTATTACTTCTAACTTCTTTTTCTTTCATATTACACGAGTTAGACACTCCAATACAATGTCGATAGAAGTGGTGAGTTTTGTTCCTTATACTGTCCTGTTCTTTATCTTAGGAGGAAATCATTCAGTCTTTTACCCTTGAGTATGACGTTAGCTATAGATTTTCTCATAAATGCTATTTATCAGGTTGAGGGATTTCCATTTTATTCCTAGTTTGCTGGGAGTTTTATCGTGAATGAATAGTGGGTATTATCCAATGCTTTTTCTGCATCTGAGATGATGTATGATTTTTCTTTTTTTAGTCTGTTAATATGGTGAATTACATTGATTGATTTTTTTTTTTTTTTTTTTTTTTGAGACAGAGTCTCACTCTTTTGCCCGGGCTAGAGTGAGTGCCGTGGCGTCAGCCTAGCTCACAGCAACCTCACACTCCTGGGCTCAAGCAATCCTTCTGCCTCAGCCTCCCAAGTAGCTGGGACTACAGGCATGCGCCACCATGCCCGGCTAATTTTTTCTATATATTTTTAGTTGTCCGATTAATTTCTTTCTATTTTTAGTAGAGACGGGGTCTCACTCTTGCTCAGGCTGGTCTCGAACTCCTGAGCTCAAACAATCCGCCTGCCTCGGCCTCCCAGAGAGCTGCATTGATTGATTTTTGAATGTTAAAACAAACTTACATTCTTGAAATAAACTCCATTTGATATTTATGTCTTCTTCTTTTTATATGTTGTTGGATTCTATTTGCTAAAATTTTGTTAAGAATTTTTGCATCTAAATTCATAAAGGATGTTGGTTATAGTTTTCCTTTCTCTCTCTAATAATGTGACTGTTTTTCTGGGTCATGCTCCTTGTTTAAACTCTAACATAAAGGCTAAATCACAAGGCTATTAAGTCACTTATGTAGCTTGGGAAAAATTATGTCAGGAAAATTTCCAAGGAATTAAAGCAGTAAAATGCATTTGATATGGTTCTTGAGAGAGGGAAAAAAAATTAAAAACTGGACAAGAAAGTTTGTGTTTTCTGCCAAATGAAGTTTTCTAAATGTCGCCCTTTCATTAGCTTCCAGATAGATTAAATGTTCTAGAAGGGAGAGAAAATTCCTTATTTAAACAAATAAAGAAAGAAAAAGGAACAAGATAAAGTTCTTTCTTGTTAGTGGAAAAATAATTCAAGGTGCAGGGAATGGTATGGGGAAACAGGCATGTGAAGAGGGGCACACTTCATCAGGTTTTTTTCCCCTATTTTTAAATTGGGGAAGGAAAGAACATAAACTTCTTTAAAAATTGTAAATACTGTAGGATATTGTAAAACATTGTAATACTGTAGGATACAAATATTTTTGGTTACATGGATCAATTTTATAATGCTTGAGTCATGATTACAAGTGTGCCCATTACCCAGATAGTGTTCATTATACCCGTTAAGTAGGTTATTACCCATCCCTTCTTGCCCCCTTGCCCCTGCTTGATTTCCGTTGAGTTTTACTTCCCTCTGTGCACATAGGTGCTCATCGGTTAGTTCCAATTTAATCGTGAGAACATGTGGTGTTTGTTTTTCCATTCTTTAGATACTTCACTTAGGATAATGGTCTCCGGTTCCATTCAAATTGTTGCAAAAGGCATTAAGTCATCCTTCTTTGTGACTGAGTAGTATTCCATGGTATACATATGCTATGTTTTGTTAATTCACTCATGAACCAATGGATACTTAGGTTGATTCCACATCTTTGCAATTGTGAATTGTGCTGCAATAAACATTCAAGTGAAGGTGTTTTTTTGATAAAATGACTTCTTTTCCTTGGGGTAAATGCTCAGTAGTGGGGTTGCTGGGTTAAATGGTAGGTTGATTTTCAGTTCTTTGAGAAATCTCCATACTGTTTTCCATAGAGGTTGTACAAATTTGCAGTCCCAACAACAGTGTAGAAGTATTCCTTTCTCTCTGCATCCACACCAACATCTATTGTTTTTGGACTTTTTAATAAAAGCTATTCTAACAAGGGTAAGGTGATATTTCATTGTGATATCGATGTGATATCCATTGTGATAATTCATTTCATTAATTTGCATTTCCCTGATGATCAGTGACATTGAGCATTTTTGCATATGTTTATTGGCCATTTGTCTATCTTCTTTGGAAAAGCTTCTGTTCATGTCTTTTGCCCACTTTTTGATGGGGTTGTTTGATTTTTTTTCCTTGCTGATTTGCATGAGTTCTTTGTACATTCTGGTTATTAGTCCTTTATCAGATATATAGTTTGCAAATATTTTCTCCCTTTCAGTAGGTTGTCTATTTGCTCTGCTGATTATTTCCTTGGCTGTCCAGAAGCTTTTTAATCTAATCAAGTTCCATTTATTTATTTTTGTCGTTGCTGTGATTGCCATTGGGGTCTTCTTCATAAATTCTTTGCCTAGGCTGATATCTAGAAGAGTTTTTCCAACATTTTCTTCTAGTATTCTTACAGTTTCATGCCTTACGTTTAAGTATTTTATCCATCTTGAATTAATTTTTGTGAGTGATGAGAGATATGGATCCTGTTTCATTCTTCTGCATGTGGCCAGGCAATTTTCCAAGTACCATTTATTGAATAGGAATTCTTTTCCCCAGTATATAATGTCTGCTTTGTCAAAGATCAGTTGGCTGTATGTGGATGGTTTTATATCTGAGTTTTCTATTCCATTCCATTGGTTTGTGTCTCTATTTTTGTACCAATACCATGCTGTTTTAGTTACTATAGCCTTGTAGTATAGTTTGAAGTCTGGTAATGTGATGCCTCCAGATTTGTTCTTTTTGCTTAAGATTGCTTTGGCTATTTGGGCTCTTTTCTGGTTCCAAATGAAGCATAGAATTATTTTTTCTAGATCTGTGAAATACGATGTTGGTATTTTGATGGGGAGTGCATCGAATCTGTATATCACTTTGGGCAGTATGGACACTTTAACATGTTGATTCTACCAATCCATGAGCAAGATATGTTTTTCCATTTGTTTGTATCATCTGTGATTTCTTTCCTCAGTGTTTTGTAGTTCTCTTTGTAGAGATCTTTCACCTCCTTGGTTAAGTATTCCAAGAACATAAACTTCTGTTGTTCTAACGTTATGCTAATGCTTTTGCATATACCATATAATGGTATTGTATAGAGAAGACTTTTTGAAAGGCAGAAAGAATCCACAATATTGACCTCTAATGCATTCGAAATTGCCCATATGGGCAGAACTTGGAAGATAATATTCTACACTTGATCTTAGCCAAAAGACCAAGAAATGACAGAAGGTAAGATTCTTTAATACTCTTGATCTAGTCTTTGAATGGAAAAGCACTTTTGAGACAACTGGTGTCCACCCATAATAGGGATACTTGGACAGTGAAAAAAATCTAAAACCAGGTCACCTAAAGATGGGTTTTTTCTCCTGAAAAAGAGAAAATTGATAGGAGTGGGTGGTGTGTGAATAACACTCTTCAATAATTGAAGGGCTTTCTCTTTTTATTTGGATTTAAAAAATAACTTTTTGGTAAATGGCTTCAGATGGCAGCAATAGGATCACAGGTGGAAATTATAGAGAGTAGGATTTCAGCTCAACCACTGATCCAGGCTGCATGGATATGGGATCCAGGTGCTTTGTAATGATCTGGTTCTCAAGAACCATCACCCATGTGGGACACTGGGAGGGGACAGAATTTTGAGGTTGTATGGGAGAGGGAGCTAGAAGTCTAATAGCCAGGGTCCATTACCATACAAAGAATCCATGAATCAACTGTGTCTGCTTCCTCTCTCCACATAGGCAAAGTACAAATAGAAAGTGGTGGAGATATATATAGTACATCTATTGTGTGTGTGTCTGTGTGTGTGTGTGCACGTGCACGAATACGTATTTGAAGACAATTGCCGAAAAGGCCCTTCCACAATCATTTTGTGCAATGATAGCAGCATAGCAGTTGTTGGCAATGGACTTGGGAAATAGCAATCAGTTGAATGCTAGTCCTGGTGAGTTAATTCCAAGTCTCCCCAGGATTAAAGGGCTGCGGAACCTGTCTGTCCTCCTGGGTTTAGAGAAGGTTCTCTGGTGGAAGGGTTGCCCTGCTGCCATCTGGGGGCCCTCAAGGGTCATGAGACAGACATGACCTAAGAGCTAGGACATAACAGAATTTAGGTTCTGGTTTGGTTACATTGCTAGCCACGTGGCCCTGAGTAAATTGTCTAACCTTTTTGTTCCTTATTTTTTTTTATCTGTAAAATGAGAGTAATAAAACCTACTTCAAGAGCTCATTGTGAGAATTAAATGAGATAACAAATACAAAGCACACAGGAGAGCTCTAGACACAGGGCAAACACTTAAGAAGTGGCTATAGTTAGGCCCAACCTCATGTGCCACACACCAAGCTGGGCATGGGCTGCAATCACTTTTGGTTACCTTGGTTGTTTATTCAATTCATTCCCATGCAAGAATGTGAGCTCCAAAAGAGAAGGAGCATTGCTGATTTATTCACTATTTTATTTCCAGTACTTTGCATGCTGCCTGGCACATATGATGTGCTCACAAACCTGGTAAATGAAAAAAAAAAGGAACCAATCAATGAGTATATGGAAGAATGAATAGCAAGCACTTCTTAGGGACCGAGAGGTGCCTCAGGGAGGAGGTGTAACTACATTCCTCTCCCTCTGGGAGATTATCCAGCTGCACCCAGGATGGGAAAAGAAATGGAAATATTAATAGCTGTGTCTTGTTCCTCTCCAGGCCCACAGTGAGTTTCTCTCAATGTTAGCAGGGACCAGTCCCTGTCAGCCTCCCCTTGGCACAGCTTTTAACTGTCCCTCAGACCAAAAACAGAGCCAACAAGCACCTATCAATGAGATAGGTATTGATTTGCTACCACCCTTGCCATTTTGTGGGTGAGGCAATGGAGCCGAAGGGTTTAAATAACCAGCTCAGGGTGAGACAACTACCACCGGTAGATGAAAATGTCAGGATTCAAACCAGATCTGTGGGCTGTAAAGGCCCTGTTCTTTCTCACAGCCACTGGTACACCAATTTCAGGAAGGCAAGAGTTATTAGTATTATCTTCTGAAAGAGACAGACCCACTCTTCATCACTGTGCATGTACTAAGCTCAGCCTGGCACTGAAGGTAAAGACAGCTCGACTGCGTGAGGGTGATGGGGGGGCGCTGGGTCAGATGGGACAGGAGAGCTCTGCTAAACCCCTCTCTGGGTCCCCTCGCTGCCTGAGGCCCGTGGATCTCAAAGTGTGGCAGCCATCTGTCAGCTCATTGAAATCCAGACCACAGACTCACAATCTCCAAGGTGGAGGCCCAGGAGTCGGCTTCCTGGCTAATTCTGAGATGCTGAGGTTTGAGAACCCCTGCCCTGGGCACCCGTCGTCCCTCCTCTGCCTGGGCCTCCCTGTCCTCCACCCAGCCAGCCTGTCCAAAGTGCAGGCAGTTTCTGCCTCACTCTCTTCTGCGCCACAGCCCCAGGCAGGAGGGAGCCGAGGCCAGAGCAGCACTCGGGACAGCCCAGGGACATCGGTGCCTGTGGTGGGCCCGGGTGGGGCCTGGCAAACCCTGGTGCATGGGGAAGGCCTTGCTCATGAAACCAGGGGGAACTTTTTGTTTTTCATTCACTAGTGTCAGAATTCCTCTGGCTTGGCTGAGCCAGCCCACGGAAATTGAACATCAGCAGATTCCCAGATCCCAGTCAGTCACTGGGGCTTGGGACGGGGAGAGCGATTCCTCGTGCTACGAAGGGAAGGGCAGGAAGAGAGTGGGCAAGACGGTGGGAGGCTGAGTACTCTGCAGAGATGTGCAAAGAAGCCTCCTGGGGAGGGAGGGCACCCGAAGAGGGGGGACGTCTGAAAGAGATGTCTAGGTTGTTTCCTGACACCATGTGAGCAGCATGTGAGGTGACCTTTCTGGGCTCCTCCAGTTCTTCAGTAAATTCTATTAAACCCATGAGTATTTGGTGCGAGTGATTTTTGTTGTGGAAACTGAAGAAGTGTCAGATCTTCAATCGGAAGATGAGGCTGATTCGGGCTGCATTCTGTGACCTGGGGTCCCGGGGTCTGGGAGGAGCCTAAGAACACAGAGTCCCCCGGGATTCACAGTCTGGGGGGCTTTTGACTTCCACAGGCCACGGAACCAGAGGGTCAAGCAGATGTTACCTAATTTGGGGGGACAGGGAGGCCTCCAGCCAACCACTCAACCCTGAAACTGAAAAGTGAGAGGAAAAATGGAAAATGTAGCTCGGCTGTATAAATGCGATACTAATTACAGCCATTTGTGCAAACTGCTTTCCATTAATGCTTAATAGCCTACCACGCGGTGCAATAACAGTTCCGCATCGCATGAGCTGCACGTCAGGTTAGCTGAATTTTATGTGCCTCCATGTGGGCCGCTCTTCCCCAGGCCTTGCTTTGGTGGCCTGGCTGGCTGTCGGTTAACACAGCGGCTTCGCTCACGACTTAAAAATAAAAAAGTAAGGGCACAATACTGAGCACGTGGGTCATTCTCCCCTTTAAGGGCAGGATTACCTGGTACTGGCACAAACATCAGTATATCGTCTAGTCTTTGGGGTTGGCGAAAAAACAAAAAGTGACTTGTAACACTTTATATCTGTTTACCTTTTTTTAAATTTAGGAGACCTATAAAGTGTCCCTCATCAAAGCAAATGGATCCCTGCACACCTGAATAATCATTCCTAGCTAATGTTAATAACCCACCCTAAGTCCATGCTTTAGAGAAGAGAATCAAATATGGAACCAACTCCTTAGGGTACAGTTAATAGAGACGAATGAAAAGGCTCTTCAGTAGTCCCCCTAAACAACGAGCTCGGAGGTGAATAAGACCAGCTCACGCATTCAGGGAGGCTGTTTCTGAGAAGGTGCCTCCTCTACCCTTCCAACTCTTCCTGATGGCCTGCTATGGAAACGGGGTTGGGCGAAGGACCACAGAGGCATAAACTGAGCCCAGGCAAGAGAAGAGAGAAGAGGAGAGGAGTATAAATAGCAAAGCAATCTTACTTCTGCAGGTCTTCTGGTCCGAGTTGAGAATATATCCCTGTTTGCACCTGCAGACGTAAGAGCCGGGGGTGTTGATGCAGAAGTGGGCACAGTTATGCCGCAGGGTGTTGCACATGTGCGCCGCTGAAAGGGAAGACACGAGAAGGTCAGTGAACAGTGATGCCTCCTCTACCTTCATTCCACCCAGCAGACATTATTTCAGAGCCTACTCTGTGAAGGAGACGGCAGGTCCCAAAGAGAACCAAGCTGCAGCCCCTACCCTCAGAGGGGTTCACAGCCTAAGGTAGACAAGATGGGTCTACACAAATGCCATCAGCGACATATGGATACAGGCTACGTAAGGTCAAGGGGAAATAGTGCTAGGCTGAACCACGTGAAAGTGCTGATACCCAGTTGTTTTTGATCTACAAATATTTGACCTAGAAATTTTCAGTTCAACTTGATAATACTCATTTGGTGGGCAAGGGGATCCGAAAAGTTTGCTGACATCAGAGGGGGCTTTGGCTAAATTGTGGATTTTCAGTAAGCAGCCATGGGATTGGAAGAAAAGCTATTAGATAAACAAGGATGTGTTAAAGAACCAACAGTTTCTCAGGATCATAAATCTCAAGAGTAATGCGACTTTTTTAATATGCAAAAGTACACAAAAAATTTTGGATTAAGAAATGCATTCATATGTTTCATGTCTCCATAATCTTTGTCTCAATTTGAAATATTTCTGCATTTAGTTCTGACGTACCTCAGCTTTCAGATACATTGGTTCTTGCATAAGTCTGTGTGAAGCTCATAAAAATTCTTATTGTTTTTTCATCTTAATTTATGACTTTATTCAATGTAATGCAACTTGGCCATATCTAAAATTAGCAAGCATCAGTATTAACCGAACAAGCTATGCGAGTGTTCTCATAAAAAAGATGTCTATATGTAGAAATATATTTTTATGAAGCGAAAATAAAAGGGGTTCTCAAAAGCTAAGAACAATTCCATTAATCCAGGGCTGAGAAATACTCAGCTACTGATGAAATCCATCATAAGTATATGTCTCTTTACGTCAATGTAAGAGCACTACATGAACTAGGAGAGTAAAACTGTTTTATTTCATAACAATACAATTTAGAAGGCATTCTTCTGAGTTTATGACTGTGTTTTAGTTCCTGTTAGGACACAAATAACACTAGAAGCGTTTGTAGATTAAATCCAATCAGTCATTTTTACTTCAGGGTGAAATAAACATCTTCTTTTTGTGATCTTGGGCAATTTTCTTAACCTCTTTATATAAGAAGGGAATAAAAATAGCACCTCCCTCATGAGGACCTTATGAGGATTAAATTAATTAAGATGGTAAAGTGCTGAGAACACCGCTCGTTGCCTGGGGAATGCTCGAGAAACCTGTTAACCATTTTATAGCAAAGGAAAATCAGCGTGGCATTTTGATTTATTTTACATCCGTAGGTTCATCCTATATATAGCTTTAATTTTGATTTTCACTCAACATTAATCACAGATTCTATCCATATTGATACACGTACTATTTCATGGAATCTAAAATGCAGTCCAATTTCAGAGATGTTAAAATGTGAAGACACGTTCAGTTGATCCTCATTATTCGCAGACTCGGTATTTGTGAATTCGCCTACTCACTGAAATTTATTTGTGACCCCGAGTCCATACTCACAGCGTTCTCACAGTCATTTGTGCACATGCTCAGCCTGACGCAGAGGTTCCCAGCTGAGGGGCAACAAGGCAGCACTCTGCCTTCTCCTTTCAGCTCCCATGCTTTCCGCAGTCTACTCTGTGCCATGTTCTTTGCATTTTTGTACTTTTTGTCGGTGATTTTGCTGTTTAAAATGGCGAAGTGCTGCCTAGTGTTCCTAAATGCAAGGAGGCTGCGATGTGCCTTACAGGGAACATGTGTGTTAGATGAGCTTCATTCAGGCGCGAGTTACACTTCTGTCGGCTGTGAGTTCGCTGTTAACGATCGACAGTAAATGTCAAATAAGATGTCTTTAAACAGAAACATACATAAAACAAGGGTATGTATTGATCAGTTGACAAAAATGTGACGAGTGGATTGATTTCCCCTAAAAGCAATGGTTCGGTATTCGCTAATTCAGTGTTTACAGTGACTTTATAGAACATAATTATCACGAATAATGGAAATCAGCTGTGTCTTAGATTTGACCAGATACATTAGATCTAGTGTATCCCTCCCAATTGATTTCTCCATTGGTCATTGACTGTTCCTTATTTCACTTAGCCATTTCCCCCTTGGTCAGCATTTGGGTGGTTCCCCATTTTTCACTTTCACAATGTTGTTATGAACATTCTGGAACATGTGCAATTGTTTCTCCAGGACGGGGAGAAACAGATGGGGCCTAACTGCCTTCCAAGATGGCTCACATCAGCAATGACGACAGCAGCGATTCCCACCCCCTCAAAACGTCAGCACACAGTCCAATCAAACTTTAAGTTTTGACAATCTTATGAGGGAAAAAATATCATTATCTTATTTTTAATTTGCATTTGCTCGGCATCCTGGTAGGCTCTCTTCTTTTCCTGGACTGCTGGAGTCAGATTGCCCACGGGCAGAGGGGCATTCCTGACAAAGGAAGTCTGGCGTCTAGGCGACCAACTGCACGGCAGCCACCCTCTGGCGGGAGGCCCACGAGATGAGCCTGGTGCCTGTATTCTTACTGAGACCCTAACAGACAAAAGAGGACGACAGCAGATGTGGGGCAGGGAAAATATGTGCTGGGCAGCAGGCAGCACAGTGGGGAAGGGGATGGCTCCTGGAACAGACCACCTGACAGCTCATAGCTCACAACGTATGACTTGATTTCTCTAAACTCCACTTTCGTCACCCAGCAAATGGGAAATTAAAAGAACTACTACATAGGGTTTTGGAGTGACAGCTTGTCACTAAGGCTTATTTTGGCCACATACCATAAAAGAAATTGCAGCTCAGAGACCATAGTCTGGTGTGGTGGAACGAGCACTGGGCCGGGGGCCAGACCTGTGTTCAGTTCCCTCTACCTTGAACAAATGAGGCACGTTCAGGTGAGTCGGGCAGCCCTGTTAGGCCTGTTTCTTTACCTGTAGAATAAAGCTGTGAACGGTCTTTAGGGACCCTCAGTACCGACACCTCTTATTTAGTCTGTGTAGCACCCCCTTTTTCTAGACACCGCCCTTCCTTCTCCAAATGCCTGGTAATTGTGGGAGCTGCTGTGGGGTCCGAGGCAGCCCCACTCCTGGCCACCGTTGGTTGGTACAGGGTTTGACAATCAGAGTCCTTTATTGGCATTTAGGAACCAGAACTGAGCAAAGGGAGCTCCAGGCGAGGGCAAGTGACCCTGGCGGACTGACAGGCCTCCTGCCCGTTGACCAAGTGGGAGGAGAGCAGAGCGGGGAGGAGGGGGCCGGGTGTGACTCACCACTGCCGTCCTTACTGCCATGAATGGTACAATACAGTCCCTCCCCCTTTTAAAGCAAGTTCAAGTTGAATTTCTGATACTTTCAGCCAAAAGAATCTCTACCATAGTTACTAAAACAGAATAAAACTTTCCCCTCTGCAGAACTTTATGGACGAATGCTGAGTGGCTCTTCGAGCACCTGGACCCAGGTGCCTTCCTCTCTGTAATAACCTCACTTCTCAGAAGGCCTTCGGGCTTTGTTGGGGGGTGCGGTGGGGGGGATAACACATCAGCAGACTAAGCCATTGGCGGAATTTTATTTTCTGGCTAGGAAATATGGACATGAATGTTTTTTAATGATTGTATGAGTGACTAAAGGGGAGATCACCGTGGCGAGGCTGCCTGGAGGTATCGAAAGGAGCAATTACTGAGCAGGCAGACTCCACTTCTGCATCACAGGGCCCCCAAAGGGTGCAGGCAGCGTGGACTTTGCCCAGGCCAGTTGATGAAGGGTGTGTCCTGGGAACATTATTAGGGCCTTAAATTGGCCTGGCCTGGGTGGGGTGGAGCTATTAGGACACGAACAGCTTGGCTCCT
Organism: Avahi laniger; assembly: GCA_963575035.1. NCBI lineage: Eukaryota > Metazoa > Chordata > Mammalia > Primates > Indriidae > Avahi > Avahi laniger. Next base: position 42,302 of record CAUYSK010037424.1, read on the forward strand.
TGCTCCAAAATACCTGAAAAGGCTGATAAAGCAGGCACCTAGAGGCTAATTAAAAGCAGTCCTGCCCAGGTTCCCACGAATCACCAGAGCTCCTGGGTCAGCGTTTCAGCCCCTAGACTCGCTGTTCTTCCCTCTTACTGGGTGGCAAACATGGCGCACCCCAGGGTGTGTGGGGTTTTGGCCATCTTGCAGACAAGACCTCAATTCACAGGCACCTGGCCTCCAGGTCTCTCTGGTGGTCTCAGGGGTGGCCTGAGAATGCAGCCTCAGGATTCCCCCTTGCTGTGGCTGGTGTGGGAAGTCACTGCCCTTGGGTATAAAGCCACCACTGTATCCAGGTTCATGGCCTCACAGCCAGAGAGAGCCAAAGCCAAGACTCTCACCCAGGCAGTCTGACTCCAAAGCCAGATCAATTCCTCTCTGTGTGATAAAGATCCCGCCTTGATCACACCTGGGGATTGCCTGTCTCCTCCACTCTGCAGACACAGTGTCGCTTTTCAGTTCCGCCTGCAGAATTCCCGGGCTGGCATCTCAACACCTCTTAGGCTGCGTGGCCTTGGACAAGTTATTTAACCTCGCTGGGTCTCAATTTCCTCTTCTGTAAAATGGGAATTATAAGAGCACCTACTTCACAGATTTGTTGTATGAATAAAATGACTTAACATATACTAATTGCTAAAACAACACATGCATATATTAATATCAATAAATATTAGCCATTATTATTATCACTTCCTCTTCAAAGCTCTCCTGGAGCCCTTAGGCAGACCTGGCATTCTTCGGCTCAAGCTCCCCCAGCCTCAGGTGACTTTTTGAGGCCTCTGAAGTGCACACTTTGTAAAGCAAACACCCCACTGCTCTGGAATGAGAACATCTTTCCACCAGCCTGGAGCCCTCGTGCCTGGCATGTGGAGGGTAAGAGCTGAGGCTCTCAGTCTCCAACTCTGCTATCTGGAGTTACATATCCTTTCTAAGCCTCAGTTTCCATTTCTGGAAAATGAGGATAATGCAGCCAGATGCAGTGGTGCATGCCTGTAGTCCCAGCTACTCAGGAGGCTGAGATAGGAGGATCACTTGAGCCCAGGATTTTGAGGCCAGCCTGGGCAACACAGCAAGAGATCCTATCTCTAAAAACAAAAACAAAAACAAAAACAAAAACAAAATAAAGTATAATAATAGTACCTGCCTCAAAAGGCAGTTTTAAGTATTAAATGGGATAATGTATAAAAAGTACAAAGAAAGGTCAAGATTAGCTATTAGCAGGGTGTAGCTTGATACACATTTTAAGGAACAAATGAGACTTCCAAAACCTCTGAAATGTCATCTGCAGCTTGGAAGATGACAACTGTTGTCTGATCATTTGAGTGCAGATCAAAATTGAGGCCATGGGGTGGGGAGCAAAAAAAAAAAAAAAAAGAAAAAAAAACTGAGGCCATTTGCCCAGCCATTGGTCCTCAGTGTATTTGATGGTAATAACACACAACATGGTGCACACTGAATAGGGCTCTACAGTCTGCAACTCCTGTTCACACATCTACTCTCTGTATGTAAAAGCCCCATTTTACAGATGAGGCAACTGAGGCTCAGTGAGCACAAAGGATTTGCTCAGACTGTGCAGCTGGAGCCTGTATCTCTTCACCCTACAAAGGTTCCCTTCAGAGCTTCGCCTATTTCGGGTGAATGCCAACCACAAAGCAGGTTTACCTGGCAAGGCTGAACTGTGGAGGTTGCCATCCGAAAATGGTTTACCTAAAAAGAAGAATTTATAATTCCTGACATGCAGAGGAGTAAAATGAGCAAGAGATTTGGAATCAGAACCTCCTGGCTGTTTGTTTTTGGACAATTCACTTAACTAGCGTACAGACCTGTACAAAGGGAGGGACAGTATTGTGCCTCCCGACTCCCCAGGCTGTCCTGAGGATCACAGGCGAAATCACGAGGGGAAGTGCTTTATAAATGTTGGTTCCTGCGGTCTTTACTGTGCAGTTGATAAAGAGGCCCTGGGGCCTCCTCAACCTTTCAAGACAGTTGATGAGTGTGCTCAGCAGAGCCTGGCAGTGCGTGGAGCGCAGCCGTAGCTCCTGCAGAGTGGATAGGGGACCCGGGGGATTCATTCGCAGGCCACATGAACCATCAGAGTAATACTGATGTTTTCTTAGAGCTTCCAGATTGCAACAAAGATGATGGAGAAGAAAAAAAATGCAAACTGCCTTTTATTATAATTTTGCTGCCTTGCCATAAAGCACACAGAGAAGGTCCTTGCGTGGCCAAGTTCATGTTCAACGACATGGGGTCTGTCCTGCTGTGTCGCTCCACAGCCTTATCATAGTATCTCTTGCCATTGGCTGACAAATCCAGAGTGCTTACAAAAGAACTCCTCCATTAAAATTTCCCAACACAAATGAATAAACTGTCAAAGCTATTATGGAACCAATTTCTCTTTTAATATTTCCAGGAAAGGGGGAACATAAATTCTGCAGAAGTCATTTAAAGTCATAAACCTTAAAAGTGTTTACAGTGTGTTCTACTGATCGAAGTTTTCCAGTTGACTTAGGCCATGGCACACCACAACACAGCCTCTCTGCAGTGCCAGGGGAATGGCACTTCTGAACGTTTGCCGAGTGACACTGCAAAGAAAAGTTTATTTTTCCTTCACGGCATTGATTTTTTTTAAGTAAATCTTTTGACTCTGGAGTCAAGAATGAATGGGGTCTCTGCTTTTTGAGCTTAGTTCTCAGCAAGGGATTTTGTTTAAGACACATAAAAAGTGCACTGTTCTTCTTCCTCCCTGACGCCTGTATTGCGGAGGTCTAGGGTTTGTCACAATCTGAGAACTGGTCACCAGCACCCGTGGCGGGGAAGGTTCCCCCTCCTGCAGAATCGGTGAGGAGTCTGCTCCTTAAGCTCATTCCCCGCTCATACACCGGGGAAAGAATGGTCATTTAAAAAACAGGTATTTCCTTTTATTTCTCCATCAAAGACATGTGGTCGCTGAAGAGGACACGCAGGGACCATGGGGGTGGACAAGGTAGGACTGGGACACTGTTTGCCAGGTCAGGCTGTACATTTCCTGGGTTGGCACCCTGGGTCCCTACCCTCCTGGAAGAGGAAGGGACAAGGAGGCAGCTGCAAGGAAAAGAAACTGGGGAGACAAGCGAGCTGCCCTGCTGAGAAAAGTAGGGGCAGAAGCAAGGGTTGGGGTAACCGGGAACAGTGTGGGAAGGAAGGGAAAGAGAAACCTTGTGGAGAAGAGGGTTAGAAAGCAAGAGAGGGAAGAAAACTCTCAACATGGAAGAATGCATCTTCCTGTTGAAGCTGGTGGGTGGGAGGGGGACCTGCAGCCTTAACCGATAGGAAGCTGCCAAGACCACATCCTGGTCCTCCCAATACACTGGGCCTCTTTGTCAGTTGAGAAAACATCCACTGCTAGCACCACCATGGGGCAAAAGTGCCTTGAAATTCCACACCACCCAAGGAGAAATTATGCTGGTACTTCTGCCCTCGTTCCCAGTCCTACTCCAACTCACAAATTCCAACCTAGGGAATGCCAGGGCAGCTCAACGTGCTGGAGGGAAACCTGGTCTACCCACTCTCACTCCTCCTGCAGTGTGGGCTCACATGTCTCTCCCCAGGGCAAGCTCCCCAACACCCGGGTCTAGGTTAGGTCCTTGGGTTGCTCACTCCATCATGCCCTGAATTCTTCCTCCATTACACTGTCACAACTGCAGTTACTCACTTATTTGTGTAATGAGATACTTAGTATCTGTCTCCTTGGCCAAAATGTAAGCCCCAAGAGAACACTGTGTCTATCTTGGCCTTTGCTAAACACCCACTGTCAACACAGAATATGGGACATGGTAGCACACAATGAGCACTTGAAGGATGAATGAATGAATCCAATGACTTTCCTATAAGGGCCACAGAGGAGCAGGACTTACTGCACAGCTTTTTCTGGAACACGGAAGTCAGCGTCTCCATCTGGCTGAAGTTGGCCACCAGGAAGACATGGTCCTCATGAGGCTCACTCCCAATGGCCTTCAGCGTGTTGAAGTCCACCTGGCCCACGCCAATGGCAAAGATCAGGATGCCCGTGTCCCGTGCCTTTGCAGCCACCTCGGCCACTGAGTCCTGTGGCCTCCCATCCGTCACGATCATTATGACCCGTGGCACATTCTCCCTCAGGGGCCGGGCCCCCTCTGCTTCTGAGAATGCGATGTTCAGGGCGTACTGGATGGCCAGACCCGTCATGGTGCCCGTGGACAGATGCCGCATCCTCCTGACAGCACGCTCCACCTCGATCTTCCTCTTGAAGGTCTTGAGGGAGAACTCGTTCTTGACGGTGCTGCCATATTGGAGCAGGCCCACCCGGGTGACGTCAGGACCAATGTCCAAGAATTGCAAGATGTCCACGATGAACTCCTTGACCTTCTCATAGTCGTGGGTGTTGACGCTGCGGGAGCTGTCGATAATGAAGACCAGGTCTGCCTGCTTATCCTCACAGGAGCTCTCTGGGGAAAGAGGGAAACGGAACACATTAGAACAGAGTTAAGGACCCAGCACAGAGTGGCTGAGGCTGTCTTCACCGGTTTCCCTGCTCACTCGGGGAAGTTGTAAGGGTGTACATGTGCATGGCTGGATGGTTGTGACTATGGGCTACAAGCAGATAAGCTTTCTTTTTGCAAGATAAATGAACAGATTTGTTTCTAGAAAGTCACCGATGCAGTTTTTAGGTAGGCAAACACCTAATCAAGGTCAAAATTATTTTATTATTTACCAAAAGGCACATAACTTGGCTGGGCACTGCAGAGAATATAAAAGAAGCTTAGGACAGGGTCCAACGTCAAAGAGCTTACAGTCTACCTGAGGAGACTTAACTAATGGAAAAGTGAAAGAACAGCCAGTACGAAGCTGGTGGGTCTGACAATAGATGTTAAGGGGACAGGGATATCAGTGGGCTGAGGTCAAGGGTACAGGACATGAGCTTGCCTTATGGATGCACAGAGTTTGGATTGGAGGGAAGGAACACACAAAAGCCCAAGATGAATGAATGTGGGGGGTAGTGGAGTAAGTGATGAGACCTCAGAGCACAGGGAGGGAGTTGCAGGCAGGAATTAGTTGGAGGGATAGCCTGAAGCCTGTTATAAAAGACCTTTAAATTCAGACTGAGGAATTTGTACATGATGCCACTGGGGATGGGGTGTATTAGCATCACGCTGCGTAACTGAGCTTCCTGCAGGGAAGCTACACAACGAAAAGCCGATTGAGTCTGGCAGTGGTTTTCAAGGTGGATGATCCACACAGCTGTGGCACTAATCTGGTTGAGAGGCGGACTCAGATCTCATCCAGTAGGCAGCAGTGGAGATGGAGAAAAAGGGACCTGCCCCAAAAACATTTCAGTAAAGGACACAGTTAAACTAGAAAAAGGCAGATGGTAAGTCTCTCTCTAATCCCACCACTACCATACTTGCACTTTAAGCACCTAAGCGAGAAGGTTGTAAGAGGTTTGACTCCAACCTCCGTGTTTCTGGGATGAGGATGATATCGGATGAGAAGAGAGGCCTCCTGCCTCAGTGGGCAGAAGGTGGGCATTCCCGGTGGAGTTTCTCAGATATTCTGAGCCGCTGCCTGTAGCCAGGGCGAGTCCCTCCTCCCTCCTTCTCCTCCCCCTTCCCGGACTTTGCAGCTAAATCAGGATTTGAAAGGGATTAGAAAAGGGATCCTAAATGCTTGCCCTAAATCCCAATCACCACAGCTGCAAGAAGGAGAGAGAAAGCCAAAAATGAAACAGTGAAGCCAGTCACAAAGACGAGAAGTGGGAAAGGCCCATGAGGTCATCCTGTCCAGGCGGGCTTGCCAGGCCGTGACTCGTCCCGAAGCGCCTGAACACACGCCCCATCACTGCAGCCTCTCAGCCTAATGATGTTGGGGGAGGCACCCCCAAACTCCAGGAGCCTGGCAGGAAACCAACCTTCTGCCACACCCACATATAACACTGTTGGGGGGCTGGGTGAATCTGAGGGGAGTTTCTCAAGACAGAGACCCCAGAAATCGCCTTTGAGGACGCAGCAATAAGATCTATATAAAACCTAACATTTACGGGATATTCTAAAACCTTTTTTCCAGAGCACTTTGTCACTATGGTTTCATTTGGTTTTCAGAACAAGTTTTTGAGAAAAGAGCTAGGAGTATCATCCTCATGGGAAACGGAGCTTAGGTGCTTAAAATGAAAGCACTGAGAATATGAAATGTATCATAATTTAGAAAAAGAAACAAAACTGTGGAGATGATCCTAATATCCACCTCATTGGGTAGTTGTGAGAATTTAAGGAAAGGACGTGGGGAAAGAGCCTGCATGTGGGAACCCCCAACATGTGGTGGCTGCATGCACGGGCTTTTCTCTACCCGCCCCACCTCCCACCTGCCTCAGCTCTCACCCGTGTCCAGCCCCAGGCTGGGGGGGGTAGGGCTATGGCTGCGGCAGTGCAGTTGGCGCTGCACACAGCCACCTGCCCAACTGAAACCCAGCCAAGCCCTGAGTCCCAGGGGCCGAGTCCACCCTACGAGGCACCTGGAGGAGGTGCATTTCTAATTTTCACCACGGTACCTATGGTTTAGCCCTGAGCTGGTGCAGTGGATGACAGATCCGCAATTCCCTGGAGGGAGGACAAGAGCAGACACTTCCAGGACCCAGGCAGGCCCCTCTCCAGGAGCCACACCTGCCCCACCCTTCATGTCTGAATCTACTGCAGGGAGGATGTGACCCAATGATCTTCACCTGCTGAGGAGAACAGGGACCAGGCTGAGACCTGCCGTGGAGAAGGATGTTAATTAAAGCACCTTCAGAGGGAGGAAGGTACACAGAAAACTGGCCTCCTGAGAACTCTCTTCCTCTGGAGATCTTTGGAAGCAGGAAGTCCTCCATGGACTGAGATTTTTATCGTGGGTCTTAGTCATGGTGTCAATATCCCACCAAGCATCACAATCGATTGAAAGGGAAGCCTGGAACTTCCACGGGGAGTTATGCACTAAATTGGATTAGTTCCTGTCAAAACAAATGGGTAGTTTCCACAACGCCTGGACATTTACAAAAATACCACGAAGGTTCAAAATGCTGTTGGAGGTTCCAAGTGAGCTGGGATTCTGACTTGAAAACACCAAGTCCTGGCAGCCCAAGTACACCAGATTTTCTTCGGGATGTCTCCGCAGGTCCCTTGAGGGCTTAGAAGCACAGTCTCATAGCTTGTCCCTGGGAGGGCTACTTCGATAGTTCTTAAACTTGAGTGTGCATCCCAATTCCCTGGAGGACTTACTAAAAACTAAAATCAGTGGACCACACACCTTCAGATTCAGTAGGTTTGCATTTCTAACAAGTTATTGGTTAAAGTCAATGCTACTGGTCCAGGGACCACACTCTAAGAACCACTAGTCAAGGAAATAGAGAGATGTCTGGAGAAAAGAAGTTCTGGGAAGTCTTGACCTGATTTTCTCACTGTGAGTTCCCCAAGGGTGGGACACTAGTCTCATTCATCTTTGTAGCCATGCGGTTGGAAACACAGTGAGTCTTCAGCCAATGTTTGCGGAATTAAATGGAATTCTGGTGGAGGAAAGGCTTCACGTGGAAGAGATTGAGTCAGAGCAGTTAGCTCAAGAAGATAATGACAAACACGAAGCTAAAAAGTTCTAGAGTAGGTATGGTCCTGCTAACAGAGTCATAGATTCTAGGACCCACAATGTTGCCATTTTATAAAGGAACACAACTGTTTTTGAACTTTGACTCATAGAATCATAGACTAATAAAATATTAGAGCTGGAGGCGTCCAAATAGAGTCCAAGTCATTCACTTTACAGAAAGGGAAACTGAGGCTCGGAGAGATGATTTTATCTCTGCAAGTCTTCATGGCTTCTCACTGTGAGACCTGGGACTATCCCGATGCCTATTCCACCGTCTCATGGCAGGCATGTTAAGAAATTCTCAATATGGCTGGCATTACAATATAAGCTTTGCAAATACTTGGGAGCACTCTAAAATATTTGCTGTAAAGAGCCTCACAGCTTCTCCACATGGAGACTTTTGAGAGATGTTTCCAGAAAATGGAACACAGAGAAAATTCTGTATGCTGAACTTTGCTTCTGTGAAGGACATTCCTTGACCTGGTCATCCCTCTAACCATAAAGTGATGATCTGGATGTTGTCAACAGCATTTCCAATATTGTCAGTCTGTCTCCGAAGTCCATGTATTGGCCAAAGAGTGTCTCTTATCCTTTCAGAGAAAGGGAACTGAGCCAGGACAATTTTAAGCAACACTCCTACTCCAGTAGAATGCAGGGTGCAACCTCAGAACTGTATCCTCCTCATAGGGTTGCAGCCTTGTCGCTAATCAGCCTCCTCTCTTCTGGCTAAATTCAGTCATGGCTGTAATCATATGGTAAATATCTGATGCCATCTGCCTGGGGAGGTCAGGACAAGTTTGGAGAAGGAAGAGATATGAATCCCCATGATGGGGGTAAAATAATTTCATCTGGAGACTGAGGGTGCCCTAAAATCTAAGTGAAACAGTACTAGAGTCCTAGGATTCCATGCCAGTCCAACCTCTGCCACTTTCTGCCCAAATGGACTTGAGCCTCTCCTTAAACTCTCTGACCTTCAGTCTCTTCCTCTGTAAAATGCAGGTTACAATACCATACAGGATGATTGTGAGACACAAAAGAGAATATAATCATAATTTACAGCTAATATTTATTGAGCACTAAATAACTGCCAGGCTTATTTATTCTTCACACACACCTTAAATGATGAATGTGAAAGGATTTTGTCCTTTTAGATCTGCCATTTCCAGAATACTCAAGATGCACCAAGACTGTACTGGCTCTCTGGGGTCAGTTCTTTCCTTGCCTGGGATCAGATCCTGAGAGCTATGGCCCAAACTTGCCTGCCTCCTGCCAAGTGCTTCTCCCTTGCTAAATGCCTATTTGTATTTCTTTAAAAAAAAAAAAAAAACTTAATAAAATGATGAAAACAGATGCTTGCCTCCCTGAACAGCAGCAGCCCAGTAAATCAAGCTGCTAGGCGTTCACATTCTCATTCACTTGACAAGTGCTTATGGAGAGCTCAGTAGGAGCAGGATCCCACGGGAGACTGTAGGGTGGGACAGATGTGATGGAAAGACAGAGGCCACTGATCTTTGAGGGACTGTGGGGAATAGGAGGAATATAGTCTGGACAATAGGCAAATGCCCAGGGAAATGGATTTTAGAAAATGTGATGCTTCGTATCAATTCTCAGCAAAGTTCCCACAAGCAGATGGTTTGTGGGCACTTAACAAGAGAACCGTGAAAAATTTAATGATACAAGTAGAAAAAAAAAAGCTAACAGTTTTTAGGACAGTGGAAGAGTGAATGGATTAGGGAATTACAGTATGATTTCCAGGCAGCATTAAAGGCCTACTTAGAGGTGGCAATCACGAAATCTGCAAGATCCACGAGATTAATCCACGTGGTTGTGCATTTTGATGCAGCTACATTCAGCTGCATAGGAATGCGGGGAAGGCAGAGTTATCAGGTAGCCACACAAGAATGATGAGTCAGGAGAGGGGCAAACGTCCTGGGCAGGGTGACTACAGTGATTCCCAGTGGAATTAGAGCTGGGGCAGCAGGGAATAGAGGAACTGAGGGGGTGAAGGACAGTGAAAAGATAGCAGGATCAATGGATGGAAAGTCCAGATAAGGCCACAGAACTGGTGGAGTTGGAATACTAGAAGGGGTGAGCCGGGAAGATAGGAGGTTTATATTGAGATTACGGAGGGATTACAGTCACCGTAATCACAGGGTCAAGATAAGAGAAGTGAGTGGCTGAGATATGGTGGTGGACAAGAACACTGAAGAAAAGAAAGCCAAAGCTATTAAAGGATGATTCATATGGATATTGAAACCACCAAGTTATGACAAGAGTCATGCTGGAGACAGCAGCAGTAAGCCAAGAGCTAAAACCATTCTTAGAACAGAGGATTTTTTTAATTACCTAAGAATGACCCAATGCCGGGCGCGGTGGCTCACGCCTGTAATCCTAGCTCTCTGGGAGGCCGAGGTGGGCGGATCATTCTGAGCTCAGGAGTTCGAGACCAGCCTGAGCAAGAGTGAGACCCCACCTCTACCAAAAATAGAAAGAAATTAAT
>CAUYSK010037431.1:0-11325 GCA_963575035.1 Avahi laniger
TGTGGTATATGTATTCCATGGAGTACTATTCAGCTGTAAGAAACAATGGTGATATAGCACTCTTGTATACTCCTGGATCGAGCTGGAACGCATTCTACTAAGTGAGGTATCCCAAGAATGGAAAGACAAGCACCGCATGTATTCCCAACCTTTTTGTAACATCATTCTTCTGACCTATCTGAATCTCCTGCCACTCTTGAGAACACATTTATAGTATCATATTAATATGATAGCTACCACCATTTGAGAACTCCGTGCCAGGCACAGTGCTGAGCACTTTTTATACATCATCTCATTTAATCCTCAAAACAGTGCTGAGGTAGGTACTATTATGATCCCTATTTTCAAAGTGAGGAAACAAATTGAGATATCAAGAGGTTAAGGAAATTTGCTGTGGATCACACAAATAGAAAGTGGTAAAATTTCGACTGGAAATGAGATCTGACTCCAAAACTTACATATTATTCACCACTCCACCATATGCTGAGTCTCTCTCCTCCCTGAATTTCTGTATATCACTCTCTCCTGGAGTCACTTGTATCTCTCTCACTCTCCTTTTCTATCCCTTTATTCTTCTCATCTTCTTCCATTCATATTCCATATGCTCACTCCATCTGAGTGACCTTGCCCATACCCAAGGCTTCAATCCCCACCTATATGCCAATAACCTCCCATCAATGATTCCAGCTCGAATCTCTTACAAAGGTTTCAGTCCCAACATTCTCCCCAGCTACTGGACATCACCTCTTCACGGACCCATAGGAGCCTCCACTTTAGCATGTCCATTCACTATATCACACTAGAAATCTCCTCTCCCTCCTTCGGTGTTGCTGGTTACAGAAACCGCATCACACAGCTATCCACCAAGTCCTATCAATCCTGTCTCCAAAGTGTTTCTCACGTCTGTCTCCTTCTTTCTATCCTTATTAGTTCAAACTCACATCTTTTTTTTTAGATTATGGCAAGTCCTTGATTATTCCCAGACTATGCCTTCCAATATATTCTCCAAAATTTTTTAGAATGATTTTTAATGTAGATCTTATCACAATACCTGCAGCTTAAAATATTTCAACAACTTCCTATAACCTTCCAGATAAAATTCGTATTCTTTATGATGATATACAAGGCCCTTTGTGGTCTAGTCTGGTCCCAGAATGCCTGTCAGAGTTGTACCTCAGCACTACACATTTGTACTCAATTCTCTAGCCTGTTGTGTCTCGCTGGAATTCCTCCCCAGTCCTGTAATCTTTCATATTTCCATGTCCTTCTATGACGGTCTAGATTGTCCTTCCACTCATCCCCATCCCTGATCCTGCCACCATCCACCAACAGAAGTTCACATATTCTCTACTTGCTAAATCTAGCTCAACTTTCCAGACCCAACTTAAGAGTCATCTTCAAGGACCTTCATTGACCTTCCTCTCTGCACCTCCAGGTTTAATGTCCCTCCTTCATACTCCCATAACACTCTGGACTTCTGAGGCAGGTACTGTAAGCTGCCTACTCAATATCCCTTCTCTCCTCTTGCTTACTAACAATACTCCTATTCAGTATACAATGTGTCCAGTTAAAAAATACTCATCTCTCCAGACTCCTTTGAGCCAGGAGTGACCATGTGAGCTACTTTATTCAGTGATATGTAAGCAGAATTTTATTGGATGGGTCCTCCAAGAAAGCTATGGTTTTCCTGCTAAAAACAGATAGACTCAGCTGGTGCATGTCCTTGCCCCTTGTCCTTTCCCTGTCTTCCTACCTGGAACATGATCACAGCATCCGTGAAGATGAAATCCAGACACTATAGGTGGAAGAGCAGGAAGTTGGACGGAGCCTGATACAGGATGACTTCCTTGAGTGATAAACTGCCTCACTCTGGACTTCTTGATACATGAGAAAAATAAACCTCCACTGGGTTAAGCTACCACTGTTGAGTTTCTGTTATATGTCTCCCAACACAGTTCCAACTGATAAACTCTCCCTTTTTCCTTATCACTTATCCATTGTATTCTTTGTAGACACCTATTGTCTGAGTTCCCCCCTTAGATAATAAGGTCCATGAGCACTTGGGCTGTTTTGTCAGACTCCCCTTCTTCCTCATTTCACATCCCCTTGACCCACTTTTTAGTCTAGCCTTGGCAGAGGCAACCAGCAGGTGAAAACTGACAGCACATTGTCTCACCTGCAGCAGTATCTATTGCTTTCTATTGGAGGTTCTCCACCTCTGCTTGAGGACACTCAGCCATTCCAGCTCTTACATAATCCTGGAAGTGGAGGGAGTTAACACTCCCAAGGGCAATCTTTATTCAAGGGATTGAATATTGCCCACTTCCATGTCTCAAGTGGGCAATTCTGAGGGCCATACTACACAGCTTCTCAGAGGGCCCCCGTGGAATTGAACTCCAGTTGCCCTCAGTAACACTTGCTTTCCTTTCCTATTTCATTCCTTCCAATCCCCAGTCCTGTTTGTTTCCCTCAATAAAACTCCCTACCAGCAAGATCATGTCAGGCTCTGATTGGGGAGCAGGGGGGCAACCCTGGCTAAGACAACTATGACTTCATATCTCACTGGCACTTAGGGTGGTGCCCGGTTCTGAATACATATCTGTCCAATGATACGTATTGAATGAATGAACTTTTCTAATTATATCTCTTTGTGAGAACTGCTTTTTATTTCATCAAAACCTTATAATGTGACAGGATTCTGGGAAGATGGTGACGTAGAAAGCATCAGGAGTCTATCTCTTCACCTAGACAATTGCACAAATGCACTGGCAGAATTTGTCTAATGTAACTATTTGGAACTCTGGAATCTACTGAAGGCTTGCAACTTCCAGGGGAAGGCTTGGACACACATTGAGGTTAATTTCAGTCACTTTCAGCTCTTTAGCACAGCAGCAGCTACCCACCCCACACCCCAGCCACAAGGCAGGCAGCTGTGCAGATGTTCCTCAGGCAGCCTTTCCATATATATAGATACATATTACATAGATATCTATATATATTTGTTTTTGAATGTTCTGGTTTTTAATGTCTGGATCCCAAAAGGAGAAAAAGGAAAACGAATGGAGAAAAGAAAGTGACTCCTCTGAAGTCACTTAATCCAGAGAGGGAGGGACTTTCAACAGTGGGAGGGGAGATGCAACACAGATGGCCACTGGCTTCTTCTTCTATACCTCTTTGATCAAAAGCAGCCATCAGCTATCAGAGCACACATTCCCAATAACATAGCTTGCAGGAATCAGGATGGGCAAAAAGGATCTTGCCCTCGAGTTATCATAGAGATGATAACTCTCATAGAGTTATCACAGAGTTCATAGAGATGAATAAAAATGAAAACACTATATACCAAAACCTATGAGACACAGCAGAAGCAGTGCTCAGGGGAAAATGTTAAGGTACAAACACTTATATTAAAAAACCAGAATCATTTTAAATCAACAACCTAACTTTACCACTAAGGGAACTAGAAAGTGAAGAACAAACTAAACTTAAAGCTAGCAGAAGAAGGAAATAATAAAGATTAAAGCAGAGGTAAATGAAATAGAGAATAGAGAAATAATAGCAAAAAATCAATGAAATCGTTCTTCAAAAGCTCAAGAAAATTGACAAACCTTTAGCTAGACTAAGAAAAAAAAAGAGAGAAGATCCAAATTACTAAAATCAGAAATGAAAGCGGGACCTTAGTACTAATTCTACGAAAATAAAAAGAATGATAAGTACTAGGAATGACTGTGTGCTAACAAACTAGATAACCTAGATGAAATAGAGAAAGCCCTAGAAACATAATACCTACAAAGACTAAACCACAAAGAAATAGAAAATCTGAATAGATCTATAACTAGTTAGGAGATTAAATCTATAATTAAAAATCTACACAGAGAGAGAGCACTGGACCTGATGGCTTTACTATGAATTCTACCAAACCTTTGAAGAAAAACTAACATCAATTCTTCTTAAACTTTTCCAAAAAAATTGAGTAAGAGGAAAAACTCCCTAACTCATTCTATGAGGCCAGTATTACCCTGATACCAAAGCTAGATAAAGACACTATAAATAAAGAAAACTGCAGACCAATGTCCCTTATGAACACTGATGCAAATATTCATATTAAAATACTAGCAAACTGAATCCAGCAGATTATTAAAAGGATTATACACCATGACCAAGTGGGATTCATTCCTGGAATGCAGAGACGGTTCAACATATGAAAATCCACTATTGTAATACACAACATTAAAGAATGAAGGAAAGAAACACATGGTCATTACAATTGATACTGAAAAGGCATATTACAAAATTTAACTCCCTTTCATAATAAAAATACTCAAGCTAGGAATAAAAGGAAACCACTTCAGGATAATAACGCCATATATAAAAAACCCACAGTGAACATCATATTCAATGGTAAAAAACTAAAAGTTTTTCCTCTAAGATCAGGAACAAGGCAAGGATGCTCGCTTTTGCCACTCGAATTTAACATACTACCGGAAGTTCTAGCTGGAGCAATTAGACAAGAAAAACAAAAAAAAAAATCCAAACTTGCAAAAGGAAGAAGTAGAATTATCCCTGTTCACAGATATAATTGTATACATAGAAAACCCTAAAGAGTCCAACAAAAGAAACTATTAGAATTAATAACTGAATTTCAGCTAAGTAGCAGGATACAAAGTCAACACACAAAATTTAGTTACATTTCTATATATTAACAATGAATAATCTGAAAATGAAATTATGAAAAGTCCATTTACAATAACATCAAAAAGAATAAAATACTTAGGAACTAACTTAATCAAAGAACTGAAATACTTGTACAATGAAAATGATAAATCATTGCTAAAGAAATTAAAGAAGACATAAACAAATGGAAAACATCCTATGTTCATAGATTAGAAGACTTAATAATTTTAAAATGTCAATACTACCCAAAGTGATCTACAGATCTGATGCAATCCTTATCAAAATCCCAATAATGTGCAGAAATAGAAAAATTCATCCTAAAATTCATATAGAATCTCAAGGTATCCCAAATAACAAAAATAATCATGAAAAAGAAGAACAAAACTGGAAGACTCACACTTTCTGACTTTAAAACTTACTACAAAGTTATAATAATCAAAACAGTGTGGTAGTGGCATAAATACAACAAGCATATAGACCAATGGAATAGAATAGAGACCCCAGAAATAAACTCTTGTATATATGATCAAATGATTTCTCACAAGGGTGCCAAGTCCACTCAATAGGGAAAGGACAGTCTTTTTAACAAATAGTACTGAGAAAATTGGATATCCACATGCAAAAGAATGAAGTTGGACCCTTACCTAATACCATATACAAAAATTAAATCAAAATAAATCAAAGACACAAATGTAAGACCTAAAACAATAAAACACTTAGAAGGAAACATAGGGCAAAAGCATCACGACAATGGATTTGATGATGATTTCTTGGATATTATAATAAAGGCACAGGAAACAAAAATAGATAAATTAGACTTCATGAAAACTTTTAAATTTTGTGCATCAAAAAGCACTATCAACAGAGAAAAAGGGCAACCCACAGAATGGGAGAAAATATTTGCAAATTATATACTGAAAAGGGTTTAATGTCCATAATATATAGAGAGAACTCCTAAAACTCAACACCAAGGAAATAACAAATGTTGGAGAGGGTGTGGAGAGATTGAAACCCTGTGCACCGCTGGTAGGAAGGTACAGCTGCTATGGAAAACAGTATGGCAGTTCCTCAGAACGTTAAAAGTAGGATTACCCTATGATCTAGCAATTCCATTTCTGTGCCCAAAAGAATTAAAAGCAGGGTCTCAAAGGATATTTATATACTCATGTTTATAGCAGCACTATTAACAATAACTAAACCATGGAAGCAAGCCGAGTGTCCATCAACAGAAGAATGGATTAGAAAAATGAGGTATGACCAAAAAATGAAATATTATTCAGCCTTAAAAAGGAAGGAAATTCTGATACATGGATGAACCTTGAGGACATTATATCAAGTGAAATAAACCAGTCACTAAAGGAAAAATGCTGTATGATTCCACTTAGATGAGGTATTCAGAGTAGTCGAAATCACAAATACAGACAGTAGAATGGCGGTTGCCAGGGGCTGGGGAAGGGGGAATGGGGAGTTGTTATTTAATGGGTACAGAGTTTCAGTTTTGCAACATGAAAAGAGTTATGGAGTTGAATGGTAGTGATGATTGCACAACATTATAAATGCATTTAGTAACACTGAACTGTATACTTAAAAATGGTTAAGATGATAAATTTTTTGTTATGTGTATTTTACCACAGTAAAAAAGTTGGGGGAAAAAATCTTATAATCATTTGAAAGGATAAAAGTGTTCGTAGGGGTGAAGTTTAATAGCTGCTAACTTCCGCATAAAATATTTACCCCAGAAGAAAGAGAAAATTATAACAGTCGCATCTGCCCAGATTTCAACCAGTGAGGTTTCCTGACTTATTATGATCAACTAGATGGGGATCCCTGATTTGTCAGTATGAAATCTATTCTCCTAAATACAACAACATTGTAAGCACTGTTAAGCCTTGGGATATTGATGATTCGAACATTTAGACAAAAAGTCTTAAAATATTGTAAAAATTAAAAGATTTAGTTAAGAAATCAGCAACATCTACAAATACAGAATTGTAGTTTTCCTAAAGATGTAACTCCGGTCCCAAAGCAAATCTTTAAATCTAAAACAGCCATAATAATATTGCAACCAATAATTTTATGTTATCATAAAATCAGAAGAGAAGTATCTAGTTTTTAGGATAATAAGAAAATGTTGGTAATAAAGCATTATTAGGAAATATGGAGCAACATTCTGTTACTGTGGGCTGTGGTTTTAGATTGATTATTTGATAAAAATTCATGTGTCCCTTTCTATTTATTTTTAAAAGAGATAAAAAGCTACCAGAGTAAAATGCCTCTAGGTCTGTGCATAGTGCCTTAGAAATAAAAATTTATTATCAAAGGATGTCTATAGCCTCAGCTCATCCAAAGAGCTCCTCCTACCGTCTTTTTTTATAATATAAAATGATTCTGAAGAGAGGAACTTTAACTAAAGAAACAAGAGCATGACAAAATCAAAGAGTAGGAATGAAAAGAGTGAAAGCCCATAGTTAGATCTGGGTTTCTGATTCCTTAAACAGGAGGAGCCAAAGGTCAAACCCAGACTTAGACAAAGCTTCCAGGTTCATCACTCGCGGGGCCTTCCCTCCCATTAAGCTGCTTTGTCCAGGAATCGTGCTCACTTGCAGCTTTCCAGGGGCTTTCCCACAGTACTGTCTTAAAGAGATGCAGCTCTAATAAGAAAATAGCAGGCATGTGACAGAGTGTTGGGAGAGAATTTTTGAACGAGGCACCTCTTCCCATTATCCCCAAACACTCCCTCAAGGACAGACTCTTTACTCTGCACACAAATCATCCTGAACAGGAAGTGAAAGGTATAATTCAGGCATAAAACAATTATTTTTTTAAAAAAACAAGTCATTAGTGACTTATTACTAATTTAGAATTGATTTCTAATTAATTCAAATTGGTTAATTAATCTCTGACATTTTTGGTGGATGGGTAGTTGATTTTGCTTTTCAGTCTATAGGCATAAGGGACACACATCTGAACCACAAAAAGTAAACAGTAAATACATTAAATAACAAAGTTTAGAAGGCTATACACCAAACTTAACACATGGGAGATAAGGAACTAGGGAAGAGAGTATGAATGGGGACTTTTTCTTCTTACTTGATACAATTCTATATTATTTGAATTTTTATAGGAAGTATGTTTTTATGTATGACTTCTGAGGTTTCTGTGACTACACTGTCAGTTCTTTGAAGACAAAGATTGAGTCTCGTCTTCTTTTTTGTCTTACTCGGGGTTTTCCCTTTTCTCAAGGTCACCCATAACCTTTAAGAGACAAATTTAATGACTGTCTCTCTGCTCTTATTTTACCTCTCAGCAGCAGTAGACACTTCCTCCCTAAAACGCTTTTTTCTCTTGGTTTCCCCAGCCACACCTCTCCACCATCCTGCCTACCACACTGGCTGTTCCTTCCCCATCTCTTTGACTGTCTCCTCCTCCTCTTCCCAACCTCATATTGTTGAGACCTGGGGACACAGTTCTGAACCACCTTCTCTTGGATCTATACTCTCAGGATCAGCTGGTCCTTTCCTTGGTCTTCAAATACCCTCTATGTACAAATGATAGCCGCGTTTGTATCTTCAGCTCTAACTCATCTGATATCAGTGTTTTGATGTCCAATAGGCATCCAAAACTAATCACATTCAAATCATACCCTGAATTTCCATTCCCTAAACCTCTTCTTTCCCATCTTAAGAGATTATTCAGGGCAAAAACCTCTTTCCTTCAACCCCCACACCTAATCCATTAATATATGTTATTGTTTCTCTCTCCAAAATAATCTTGGAATCAACCACTTCTCTCCATTTCTATAGTCTGAAGCCCCTGGACTTACCTGGCTTATCCTAACTGCTCTTCTGCTCTTGCCCCACAGTTGTTCTCTTCACAGTAGCTAGAATGATTTTTTACACTCTTCAATAGGTTCTGATTACACTTAGAATAAAATCTAAACTCTCCATTAGGACCTCACAAGATCCCACATGTCCGATCCATGCCCGCCTTTCCTTCCTCATCTCCAGTCTCCCTCCTTTGCTGCGTGGGCTCCAGCTACAAGAGCTCCCTCCCGTACCATGAACTGCCAAGTTGGCTCCTGCCTCAGGGACTTTGCACTTGTCTCCAATGCTCAGGATGCTCTTCCCCTTCTCCCTCTCTAGCTGGTTCCATTGCCTTAAACAACGCCCCTCAGAGATGCCTTTCTCACTCCACAGCTATCACTCTCAACCACATTACCCTATTTTATTTTCCTCACAGGCTCTTTGCTAACTTGTTTATGGTCTTCATTCCCACTGGAAAGTAAACCCTCAGAGAGCTGGGGCTTATCCGTCACGTTCCCCAGTATCCCAGTGGCTAGAACAGTGCCTGGCACATAATGGACAGTCAAATATTTGTTAAAGAAATAAAATGTGAGTACTGAAGAAAGCTTTTGGTTCACTGACTCTAGTGATGATTTTATTTTATGACTAGAGTAAAAGGTGTTTTTTAAAAAATTGATTTCTGTCATAAACAAGTGATTACAGAGTCCTGGGTTGCCCAAGTTGCCCCAACGAGTTTATGGTGGACCCGTGACTTGTTCATAGTGCTGGAAGAGATTACAACAAATAACTCTTGGGCTCAACTCCTTTTGTTTGGTATCCCCAATACCTTAATGCAGGAAACAGTTTCGATGATGAATTTGCCTATTTCTTCCAGGACCCCACCAAGTGATTATTTGAAAGGAAGAAACACCAAAGCAGAAAGCCTGCTAATAGCACCCATTTGGACCAAGATACGAATTAACCCATTTATGTTGTCAGATGTGTGTCATGTTCCCCAAGGGAACTATCCAAAAGTAATGTCAGTTACTGAAATTCCAGTTTCATATGAAAAATTCCTACATGGACATTCTCTGCAATTTCTAGTGAGTCTGTAGTTCCACTGCAAGCACATTTTCAGAAATGTTCATTATTTTTAGATATTAAAGCAAATCTCACAAGGAGGATTAAGGATTAGGTGTTATCAATGTAAAGAGAAAATAATCACTCTTAATCATGACTGTGTTATGTGAAAAAATGGCTTCCTTTCATTGGATTTTGGTTTAAACTGTTATACTGAAATTGACTTCTGAAAAGTTGTCTCGGGTAACTTATTTATATATAAAAACAACACAAGTTGTCATCAGTATCCCATTATTTCTATACTGTTCAGTCATTTGTGACCTGAATAAATAAGGCCTGACGGTTTAATAGGATGAAAATGCTGCTAAGATATGTAGAAGCAAAGATAAAACCTCTCATCTGTTCTCTGCAAGAAGATGAACTTGATGAGACGGAGATGCAAGTTGTGATCCTTTCAAAAGCGTGGCTGCACGCCCAGAGCCTTGGCATGCAGAGCTCTACTTCAAAGGGACACACAGGGTGGAGTAACAGGGCTGGCTTAAATAAGGTGATTTAGGGAGGAAAATCTTTTTTATAGGCATCTGAATACCTCAGGAAAGCATATTTCAAGATTGAATTATCTGGATTATTGTTCATCATCTTCACATTTCCCTTCGCATCTCTAATCACAGCTGAATATTTCAGAATTCCAACTCCTCTATTAAAGGTACAATTATAAATTAATTTCATTTTCCCAGTTGACAATATGCTAGGTTGCTTGTAAGGCTTTAAAAGATTCTCAGAAAAAAAGGTGCCGGAAGGGTGTGAAATATCATCACATCTCTGAAGAAGAAAGGCTAGAGATCTCTGGCTTCGAACTAACTTGCCAGCTGTCAGAACTACTGAAAAACACCTGATATTTTTTATTCTACAAACTCCCAATCCTCTGACCAATCCCCTGATAAAGATATCTGCATCCTTCATTTGCTTTTGTTCATCTAACAAATGACAGGAAGATGTGATGTGCTGATGAGATGAAAGTGTGTGTGTGTGTGTGTGCGTGTGTGTGTGCGTGTACTTGTGCGTACATCTGCGTGTGAAAGGGAGGACAGCTGTTTTCCCAGGGTATGTCAGAGATGTATGATTCTTAATGACTTCTATCTAGGATTTACTTGTATTCAAATGTTTAAATTTTTCATCTTCTGAACATCTAAGTCATACTAAATTAATGGAAGAAAATGGTAATTGTTCATTAGGGAAACAAAACAGAATGCCACATTAAGAAATCATTGAAAACCCTATTATTGGTTACCGCCATCCTACTCTAAAAATTGGAGAAATAAGATCATTGGAGTTGAAGTTACATTCCAACTCAAACCAAAGGCATTTTTGCCTCCTCATCTAAACTCTACACTTCTCTCTTTATAAAACAGGATCTGTGTCATATCTATGAAACCTAACCTACAAATACAAGGTGCTGAATACATGTTTTCCTATGATGATGATGATAATGAACTAACTCCTCTTAATTCCTACCAGGAAATATATTCCATATATTTAATCATTAGACTCATGTTTCTCAAAACACATTTCACAAAAGGTGTATGTGCTTTGCAATTTTGATGGTTTTAATAAAAATGGGGGGGAGAAGTGTTCTCTAGTCAAATAAGATTGAGAAATCTAGGCTGTATAAAGTTAAATAGATTTCATTGCCACATAATTTCTTAAGAAACTTTAAAACATTTTTATGCATTATGAAATTCCAAGAGAGGGTTAAAGTTTGCAACATTTCCCAAGATCGTTTGATAAG
>CAUYSK010037433.1:0-37120 GCA_963575035.1 Avahi laniger
TATATGTATACCATGGAGTACTATTCAGCTTTAAGAAACAATGGTGATATAGCACCTCTTGTATTCTCCTGGGTAGAGCTGGAACACATTCTACTGAGTGAAGTATCCCAAGAATGGAAAAACAAGCACCACATGTACTCACCATCAAATTGGTATTAACTGATCAACATATAAATGCACATATAAGAATAACATTTATTGGATGTCAGGCAGGGGGGAGGGGGGAGGAGGGAACGGGTATACACAAAGAGTGCGATTCCCACCATCCAGGGGATGGACATGCTTTAAGCTCAGACTTGCGGGGCAGGGGGAGCAAGGGCAACATACGTACCTAAACATCTGTACCCCCATAATATGCTGAAATAAAAAAAATTAAAAAAAAAGAAAATTTGATATGGTTTCAAAATGTGTTGATAAATGGTTTGCTGAATATGATACACCAACACAAAGTAATACTCACTTTGTACCTTTGTTTATTGGGCGTATAAACAGATAGAGTTGGGTTTATTGCTGGTGGAGGAAAAAAATGTATGAATTCTCAAGATTAGATTTGTTAATTGCCATATAACATGTAACATTTTACCCTAATATTTTTGAAGTACTGTGATTTACCACATCTATGGCATCTCTGTCAATTATAAAAACGCATTGTTTTACAGTGTCCTTTTAACCTTGAAACTGACCATGAGCAAAGACTATTTTAAAAATATCAAAAGAACATAAGATTTTGAACACTGTGTCAAATATTGTGAAGGACATTTTAGTATATTCACATATAATAAAAGCTGAAAGGATAAATACAGGCATTCTTAGAAATGGCAAAGCAAGTCATTTTGCACAATAGTTACCCTGGGCACTTATTTTAAGATGCATAAAACCAGAGTACCTCCTTTCATGGGTTTTATCAATAGACTTCTGTTTTAATGCAGAATTAGAAACAATGTAAAGGCCAAAATGCCCAGCCTCCACTTTGTCCAACTAGGGGCTCCCCTTCTTCCCAGGCCCCCAGTATGGCAGAAACTACCATCACTACTCAGTCCAGTTCATGTGGTTTCTGCTTGGTCACTGTTGGGTGTATGGACAGTGCCCTAAACCATCAGACCACACTGGTATATTGCATAATGGCAGAGTGACAGTCCATTCTGACTTCTATACCTAATGTTAGGTTCTACAAAGAAATCTAAGGAAATCTCGATATTGCTGCCAAATTATTGCAATTACAAACAAGTTTCACAGTGAATGTACTTTTTCTTCCTCACACTGGTTTAACAGTTGTTTTTTAACTTTGATCAGTTTATTGTTAATTACTTTTATTCTTCTGGCAAATGGTCTCTTTTATTTGACTATTTGCACATAAAATGAAATACTCAGCCTATTTTGTAATGATGATCTTGCCAGATTACAGTAATTATTTTTAACTTAACCTTGCCAAACCTCAACCCTCAAGTCAATTTTGAATATGGCTACTGACTCAGTAAATATTCAACCACATTCATTAAATCCCTGTAACAATCCTCCCATATAACCACTGCATATCATCAAATGATCTCTTACTTTTTTCACCTATGATATTTTTTACCTTTTATTACAGAAAATTTCAAATATATAAAGCAGAGAGAATAACTTAGGCGTGCTGAGACTAGAGGATTGCTTGAGTCCGGGAGTTACAGACCATTCTGGGCAACAGAGTGAGACCTTATCTCAGAAAAAAAAAGTAGAGAGAATTTGAAAACAAATCCCCATGTATCTATCATCCAATGTCAACAGTTTTCAATACACCTCTAATCTTGTTTAATCTGTACCTCACTCACTTCTCCTCTTTTTGAAGCTAATCTCAGATTTCATCTGTATATATTTTAACATGTATCTCCAATAGGTAAGGACTTCTGAATGATTATTATCATAGTACTATGTACTATTATCACTCCTTAAAAAATTAGCAATTCTGTAATATTGTAAAATATCCAGTGTTCAAATTTCTTATATTTTCTTTAAATTTCTTTTAGATTGGTTTGAATCAGAATTACAAGGTCCAGATATTGCATTTTGTTAATTTATCTTTTAAATCTCTTTTGATTTATAGGTACCTTATTCTCATTTTTTTCCCTGAAATTTATTTGTTCAAGAAATTGAGTTGTTTTATACTATCTTGTACAGACTAGATTTTATTTGTTGCATTCCTATACTGTCTTTTAACATGTTCATCTGTGTCCTGCATTTCCTGTAACCTGGTAATTAGGTCTAGAAGCTTCAATTTTTTGACAAGACAACTTCAGAGGATGTTGTATGTACTTCCATCAGAAGACACATAGTGAATGAACCTCCTTCCTTGGTGTGAACAGTCGTTAATGATTATTGCTTAGATTCATAGCTTTATTAGATGTTTGCAAAATGGTGATACTCAAATGCTACCAATTTTATTCTTTCATTATCTGGAATACTTTAAAGAGAAACTTTCCTTCATCAACTATTTTGTTGTCTTGTGGTGCAGTTTATGCAACAAAGACAGATTGAGTGCTGATATTTTTCCCCTAGTATTTACCTATTTTCAGAATAATGAATTGGTACTAAAGTTGATTTCTTTATAGTATCATTATGATTTTAATGTATCTGTTGTGTTTCAATCCATTACAGGTATTATTTTTATTGCTGCTCAAATTTTTCTATTTTGGCTAGTGGGAGTTGCTTGAGGTTGGCTCCTGAGAGTCCTTTTGACACAACCCTAGTAGTTTTAGAAAGTGTCCTTGCCTTCTGCCCCAGATGTGTTAGCTATTATTCCAAAGGGCATTGCTTCATCTTAGTGGAAAGTGGTTTTTAGAGATCACAATCTTGGTGCTGATATAGAAAGTAAAACCTACAGAGTTTGAGGGAATGAGCCAAGCTTCTGCTCATGTTTTTTTTAATGGAGTTGTCTGTTTTTTTCTTGCTGATTTGCTTTAGCTCTTTGTAGATTCTGATTATTAGCCCTTTTTCAGATATACAGCATGTGAATATTTTCTCCCATTTTGTAGGTTGTGTATTTTTTCTGTTGGTTGTTTCCTTAGCTGTGAGAAGCTTTTTAATTTCATGAAGTCCCATTTATTTATTTTTGTTGTTGCTGTGATTGCCCTTGGGGTCTTTTTCATAAATTCTTTGCCTAGTCTGATATCTAGAAGAGTTTTTCCAACATATTCTTCTAGAATTCTTATTGTTTCATGTCTTAGATTTAAGTCTGTTATCCATCTTTAACTAATTTTTGTGCGTGATAAGAGATATGGATCCTGTTTCAATCTTCTACATGTGGCTATCCAATTTTCCCAGTACCATTTATTGAATAGGAATTTTGTTTCCCATTGTATGTTTTTGCCTTCTTTGTCAAAGATCAAATGGCAATATGAGGATGGTTTTATATCTGGGTTCTCAGTCCTGTTCCATTGGTCTATATCTCTGTTCTTGTGCCAGTACTATGATGTTTTGGTTACTGTAGCCTCATAGGATAGCTTGAAGTCTGGTAAATTGATGCCTTCTGATTTGTTCTTTTTGCTTAAGGTTGTTTTGACTATGTAAGGTCTTTTCTAGTTCCATATGAAGCATAGAACTATTTTTTCTAGATATGTGAGAAATGACATTGGTATTTTCATGGAGATTACATTGAATCTGTAAATCACTTTGGGTAGTATGGACATTTTAACAATATTGATTCTGCCGATCCATGAGTGTGATATTTTTCCATTTGTTTATCTCATCTGCAATTTCCTTCTTCAGTGATTTGTCATTCTCTTTATAAAGATCTTTCACCTCCTTGGTTAAATATATTTCTAGGTATTCTATTTACTTTGTAGCTATTGTGAAGAGTGTTGAGTCTTTGATTTGATTCTCAGCTTTACTATTGTTTGTGTATAGGAATGCTACCAATTTGTGTATATTGTTTTTGTAACCTGAGACTTTGCTGAATTTATTTATCAATTCCAGGAGTCTCTTGGCAGAATCTTTGGGGTTTTCTAGATATAAGATGATATCATCAGCAAGGAGCGATAGTTTGACCTCTTCTTTCCCTGTTTGGTTACCCTTGCTTTCCTTCTTTTGCCTAATTGCTCTGGCGAGGACTTCTAGCACTATGTTCAATAGAGCCGGTGACAGTAAGCATTCTTGACTTCTTCCAGTTCTTAGTGGGAATGCTTTCAATTTTTCCGCCTGCAGTATGGTGTTGGCTGTGGCTTTGTCATATATGGCTTTTATAATTTTGAGGTAAGTCCTATCTATGCCTATTTCGTTAAGAGTTCTTATCATAAAAGGATGCTGAATTTTTTCAAATGCTTTTTCTGCATCTATCTAAATATGGTCTATCTCAAAGATCACATGGTCTTTGTTTTTGCTTCTATTTATGTGGTGAATCACATTTATAGATTTGCATATGTTGAACCATCCCTGCATCTCTGGGATGAAGCTTACTTGGTCATGATGGATTATTTTTTTGAAATGCAGTTGAATTTGGTTTGCTAAGGTTTTATTGAGAATTTTTGCATCTATATTCCTAAGGGACATTGGTTTGTACTTTTCTTTTTTTGTTATGTCCTTTCCTGGCTTTGCTATCAAGGTATGATATTGGTTTCATGAAATGAGTTGGGGAGGATTCCCTCCTTCTCAATGTTATGGAATAATTTCTGCAGTATGGGCATCAATTCTTCTTTGTAGGTCTAATAAAATTCAGCTGTGAAACCATCTGGTCTGGTACCTTTATTTCTTGGAAGATTTTTTATTGTTGTTTCAATTTTGCTGCTCATAATTGTTCTGTTCAGGTTTTCTATTTCTTCCTAGTTGAGCCTTGGAATGTTGTGTGTTTCCAGGAATTTGTCCATTTTCTGAACGTTTTTGAGTTTATGTGCATAGAGATTTTTATAGTATTCACAGATGATATTTTGTATTTCTGTTCTATCAGTGGTAATGTCTCCTTTTTCACTTCTGATTGAGCTTATTTGGGTCCTTTCTTTTCTATTTCTGGTTAATCTACCATGAGGTCTTTCAATTTTGTTTATCTTTTCAAAGAACCGAGTCTTTGTTTCATTAATCTTCTGTTTTCGATTCTTCTTTGTTTTAGATTTCATTTAGTTCTGCTCTGACCTTGGTTTTTTCTTTTTTTTTTCTTTTCTAGGTTTGGGATTGGTTTGCTCTTCTTTGAGATGATTCATTAGATTGTTGATTTGTGATCTTTCTGTCTTTTGATGTAGGTATTTTAAGGCTATGAGTTTTCCCCTTAAGACTGCTTTTGCTGAATCCCACAGATTTTGATAACTTGTGTCCCCTTTGTCATTTACTTCAAGGAATCTTTTGATTTTCACCTTAATTTCCTCCTTGACCCAAGGATCATTCAGCAACAGGTTGTTTAATTTCCATGACTTTGTTTACATTTGAGTGTTTCTCTGGGAATTTGATTTTGAGTTTTATTCCACTGTGGTCTGAGAAGAGATGTGATATGATTTCAGTTTTTTTGAATTTTTTGAGACTTGTTTTGTGTTCTAAGATATAATCAGTCTTGGAAAACATCCCATGTGCTGATTAGAAAAATGTATATTCGGTAGTTTTTGGGTAGAATGTTCTCTGCATGTCTGTTAGGTCTGTTTGTTCTAGAGTCCTGTTTATGTCCAGTGTTTCTTTATTCATTTTCTTCTTCAATGGTGTGTCCGATTCTGTCAGTGGAGTGTTTATGTCCCCAGCAATTTAGATGCTACTGTTTATTTCTTTGCTTTTATCTAGAAGAATTTGCTTTATGTAACTAGGAACTCCTGTGTTAGGTGCATATATACTTAGGATAGTTATGTACTCATGTTGAATTTCTCCTTTTACCATTATATGATGACTGTTTTTTTCTTTCTTTACCATTGTTGATTTAAAGTCTATTTTATGTGATATGAGAATGACTACACCTGTTCTCTTTTGGTTTCCATTTGAATAGAATATTTTTTCCATACCTTTACCTTGAGACTGTGTGAGTCCTTTATGGTTTAAATGTGTTTCTTAGAGATGGCAGATACTTTTGTTGTGTTTTTTCATTAATTCGGCCACTCTATGTCTTTTAAGTGGGGACATTCAGACTGTTTACATTGAGTGTTAGTATCGATATGTGGAATACAGTTCTGTTGGATACAATCTGTTGGATGACACCTTATTGCTTTGTTTTTTATCTTGTGCTATTGTTTTGTTAGAGCCATGAGCTATAACTTTTGGGTGTTTTTACACTGGTGGGCACCTATTGTGCTATTGCTTGTATAATGTGCTTTTGAGCATCTCCTGTAGGGCAGGTCTAGTAGTAACAAATTCCCTGAGTGTTTGCTTGTCTGGGAAAGACTTTATTTCTCCTTCATTTATGAAACTTATTGATAGTTTTTCAGGATACAAAATTGTTGGCTGGAAGTTACTTTGTTTAAGGAAACTAAAGATGGGACTTCATTCCTTTCTGACTTGTAAGGTTTCTGTTGAGAAATCTGCTGTTAGTCTGATGGGTTTTCCTTTGTAAGTTACATGTTCTATTCACATCACAACTCACAGGACTTCCTCCTTTGCATTGATTTTGGCCAGTCTGATGACTATAAGCCTTCGTCATGTCCTTTTTGCAATGAATCTCCCAGGTGTTCATTCGGCTTCTTGTATTTGGATGTCTAAATCTCTAGCAAGACCAGGGAAGTTTTATTCTATTATTCCCTCAAATAGGTTTTCCAGGCCTTTTGCTTTTTTCTTCTTCATCCTCAGGGATGCCTCTGATTCTTATATTTGTCCATTTTGTATAATCCCATATTTCTTTAGACTTTGTTCATTCCTCTTGATCCTTTCTTCTTTATTTTTGACTGACTGAGTTAATTCAAGAACTTTGTCTTCAAGCTCTGAAATTATTTCTTCTGCTTGGTCTAGTCTATTTTTAAAACTTTTCATTGTGTTTTGTGTTTCCCTAAATGAATTTTTCATTTCCAGGAGTTCTATTTGTTTTTTGTTTGTTTTTTTGATATATCTATCTCTTTAGTAAATTTTTCATTCATTTCCTGAATTATTTTCCTGGTTTCTTTGAGTTGGTTTTCCATTTTCTCATAGATCTCATCAAGCTTCCTTAAAATCCATATTTAGAATTCTTTATGGGTCATTTCAGTATTTCAGAATTTTCATTTTGGTTGGGATCCATTGCTAGAGAGTTGGTGCATTCCTTTGGGGTGTTCTTTCACTCTTATTTTTCATAGTTCCTGAGTTCTTGTGCTGATTCCTTCTCATATGGAGCAATTGTCACTTCTTGATTTTGGATTTTCTTTTGTTTAGATGGGGCTTTCCCCACCTCCTTCACTCTTAAGACATACAACATATATCTGTAGCCTGTGTTGAGTAAGGACCTTTGGCTTTGCTTCTGGGTACTTTGATGGGGGTTTAGTTTTTGGATGGATACCTTTGTTATAGATATCCATAGTGTGGTGATTTTCTCAGTTGCTAGTTATTTGTAGGATGCAGTGGTGGTATGCTATGTGTGTGGGTAGATTCGCTGTTTCTTGTTGATGAGGTAAGATGAGGTCTTTGAAATCCTTTCTTTTTCCCCAGCCCTATTGTCTTCTTAACAGTATGAATTATATTGTGAATGATCAGTTTAATCTCTGAAACAGTAGGTTGTGCTTGTGGGTAAGAATCAGCCATATCCTGTATGATTGAGTCAGTAAATCCTGTAATGGGCTGTACAAGTTGTCCTCCCTGCCAATAGGTGGTGTTTGCAGGAAAGAGCCAGCTGCAGTGGTGTTTTTTGGGGCCTTTGACTGGTTCTAGTCCATCAGGAGAAGCACTTGGATGCCCCAGGTGCCGGGTGGGGCCCTGAAGTTCCCAAGGGACTCTTTCTTGTACTCCACCACAGCAGAAGCAGATGGAAGAGTGAAGCTGGGAAAGGCTGAGTCATACGAGCCTGTGTAGAATACTTTACTCCTGATCGTGTCTCTCTCTCTGATGAAATGAAAAGAGAATGAATCAATTTTTCAAAGCCATCTGTAGTCAACAACATCCAAATAGAACATGATAGGAGTTGCTTTGAATTTTAATTTTGTTTAAAATAGAGAACTGTTGCCACAGTGCCCAAAGTGGGTCTCTCACTGACATGTTCAGGTATTTGTCTGTTTGTTTCTCCTACCTAACCCATCAGCCATTCTGGATTCCTTTTGATCATTTATTTCTCTTTCTAGCTTTGATGGTCTGGTTTTCATTCTGTAGTCCATAGGATATTTTGTGGGCATGTTCTTTTTCAAATTTTTCTTCAAAACAATAGTACAAAAACAGTCACAAACCCATTATAAAGATTGTTGAGTTTTACAAATATCCCATCATGTCAGTTAATAACAATTTTACCACAACAGGACAGATAGCAAACCAAGATTCGTTATTAGAGATGTAGCCTAAACTGATTCTGGAGAAGGCATCCATTGGATTTTTCATTTAGTATAATTAGTTGTTATAAATGCAAAATCCTGTGACTATGAACCATTTAGTAATATAATGAAAGTCTTGTTATACAACTTCAGATTTATTAAAACATCAAAAATTTATTGAGCACATACTGTGTTCCAGACACTGTGCAAAATAAGTGATGCCTAAACTAAAATATCAGCCCTGACCTGATTAAAATATGACTGAAAGTTTAATGGAGAATTTTATTTTATTTTATTTTAAATATATATAGTCAAAAACAATCCTTAGGGCTTACAAACTTAATGGTTTATATGCAGAAGAATGTCTTATGATATAATTGGTTTTAGACACAAATTTACGCTGGAAAGGCAATGTAGAAAAATATAAACTTGAACCAAGAAACCAGATCTATGTTCCTGCTTTGCTGCTATTCATTCTTTAATTCATCAAATATTCATCAAATTATTCATTATTCATCAAATATTTACTGAGAGCCCACACTGTGGGAGAAATTGTGTTGGGTACTGGGGAGCATGGCAGCAAATGAGAGAGACCAGCGTCCTGTTCTCTGTGTGAACATTAGCAGGTGGCTTAACCTCTCCACAGCTTTAACCTTGGGTTAGGCTAGATGCCTGAAGTTTCTTTGAAACCTGAAATGCTGAGGTTTGTGACAGGCTAGGTAGAAGCTGCCAAATGGCCTCGGGACTTGAGGACATACCTTCCTCTCAGAAGGTTAGCTTTTGTTTTGATTTCAAAATAATTTTGTATACACAGTTTAAAAATAATTTGGTCAGCCTCTTATTTGCGTTTGGGTCATCTTGCCAAAGTGTGGGCGTGGCAATTCATGCTCATGAGACTCAAAGGTAGGAAGTCAAAAGAGGGAAATGGTGGATGACTTTCATAAAATCATGGCTTCACAGCCCAGTGAACAGCTTCCTTTGTGTTCTCACCCGGCCTTCCAACCAGTAACTCGGCTTCTCCTGCAGCAGTCCCCATTGCTTGGGTGACCCTTTGCTCTTTTGCTCTAATGAGCCTCAAAAAGGGATTGCTCATCATGGGACCAGAAGTGATCAGCTTTATGGGGTGGGAAGAACTGTTCTTACCTCTCACAGTTTTTCCAGTGAGTGTCAAGGTAACAAGTTTCTTGTTATCTGGCTTCATAATTGCAATAAGTAAATAGCTTTTTTGCTTGCAGCCAAAATGACTTTTTCAAGGAAGAGAAGGGGATTTCTGCAACAGCGAGAGAGAGAGAGAGAGAGAGAGAGAGCGAGAGAGAGAGAGAGAGAGAGAGAGAGAGAGAGAGGGAGAGAGAGAGAGAGAGAGGGAGAGAGATATGAGGAGGGAATGAAGCAGGGAGGGAGGCAGAGAGGGAGGAGAGAGATTTGAACACACATTGCTTCAAGAATATAAAAAGTTACAACATGGGGAATCCTTCGAGTAACTTTGGGGAAATAAGCTGCCGGACTCCTCTGCCAATCTTGTCATTTCTAGTCAATGAAAAAGACAGGGTTTGAAGTTCCTTCCGAAACGGGGCCGGCTAATTTAGCCCCTCCCACGAGCGCAAGGTTCTGTTATATCTCTGTTCCTTGAGTACCTCTCTCACTGAGACCGACCACAGCAAGCAGAGACTGGGGGGAAAAAAACCCAAAAAATCAAAACAAACAAAAAAAACCAAGGAAAGAGGAGGAAAACAAAGGCTGCTACTTATGGAAGATATAAAGGGTAAGACCAAAATTGATTTGATCCAAATCCTTAAGGGAAAAAAAAAAAGAAGAGGAGGGAAAAAAAAAAGCCCAGACCAAAAGCAAGTACTTGAAAGAGCAAGAGGCAAAAAGCCCTGAACGAACTTTCCCACCCTCTTCCTTCTGAGAGAAGGCAGAGAAAGAACTTTGGGAAACTTTTTAGGAAGCGGAGCCCAGGGTTGTGTGTAGTTAAGGGTGGCTCTGGAGCAAGCTGGAAGGGCTCATGAATATTCATTAACAATTTGTATTCAGATCTGGGTTTTTAGATGCAAATGACTTTTTTCAGTCCCCTTGCAGTTTAAGAGGCAGCTGCCTCATCTACAGTCGGGAGTCATCTCGCCTCGGATCTGTACCTCAGTGTGTTTGCTGGAAGATGCTGGGCTCTGTGTGTAGGAGATTTGTTTTGTTCTTGAATTTCCTGCTTGCTTTCCTGTTGTGAAATTAGCAAAGGCTTCTCTGCTGTGAGTTGACAGAGAAGTTAATGTGGCAAGAGGCTGTCACCACAGGACACCATAGTATGTCTTTCAAAAAGCTGAAAGTTTCTTAAGATGTGGGGGGAGTTCATATGGGGGGGGGTGGAGGGGGACCAGGGACCGGCGGAAAGAGGAAAAAGAATAGTCCTGTCTTAAAATAGCAGGTCATATCTGACTGACTACATTTAGATTTTTCTCTAAAACCTACAAGAGCAGCCTAGTTTGCACAGATGGTGTGCAGTCTCTGTCTTTTACCTCTTTTGGGCATTTTCTGCCAGGACGGAGAGCCAGCTGCTTGCCAGCCTGTGGAAACCAGGAAGAATCTCTGCAGCAGTGAGGGAGTGTAGAGTTGCAAACCTTCTTCATCATCTCTCACTTCTAATATGTGCATAGAATGGGTAGGAATAGGATGTAGTAGCCAACACATTTCTTAATGATTATAATAATGATAGCTGTCAATATTGTAGTCTCTATTCTGTCCTGGGAGCTGTACTAAACATATTACACGTGGTATTTATTCATTGCATTAACCTTATGGGATAAGTGCTATCGTTATCATCTCCATTATGACGGATTAAGTTGAGGTACTGAGAGTGTAACTTGCCGTGGGATCACGTAGTAAGTGGTGAATTTGGATGTGGGCAGTCTGAACCTGAGGGCTTTTCCACTCCCCCACATTGTTGCTCTGCTTTCTCTGGTGCCCTGACATTGTAGATTCCAGCTTTGCAAATATTTGAAACTCTTGGGGAAATGAAACTGATGAAATCTCAAGTCTGTGAAGGAATTTGTACTTTGCAATCAAGTTCACATACATTTTTCTCATTTGCTGCTCATGGCCATTCTCTGTGGTAGAGAAGCAGGTATTGTTATTATGGCCTTTTACAAAAGGGAGAAGCTGAGGCCAGGGTTAGGTGACACAAATCACACAGCTAGTTGTTGAAAGTCTGGAGGAGACCTGCAAAGCAAGCCCAGTCATCTCTGAACTTCTGTTCCCACCCCCAGCTGGGCGTCACTGAGTTGCTTTCAGTTCCCCAAGGGAGCTGCTCCTTTCCTTCCTCTCAGACTGCTGCGGGACCCTTTCCTCTGCCCTTTCCTTCCCCTTTAGTCTGGAGCCAGCCTGCCTTGGTTTGAATCCTAGCTCTACCATTTACTCTGTGACTCAGTTTCCTCATTTGTAAAATGAAATACATAATAATAACATGTGTCTCATAGGGGTATTGTAGGGACTGAATGAGGAATCCATGTAAGGTTCTTAGAACAGGGCCCAGTGTGTAGAACATGCTGAATAAATCACTCCTTGAAGCCTGATCTTGGGTGTTGCTCCCCTCTTTAAGCCTTCTCTGACCATTCAAGTCTAGATTAGGCCCCATTTTGGATGTTTCTACAATACCTCACCATTTATGCCTAAGGTGGCACTCATAATACTTGTCCACATTCCTGCCCTTCATACCAGCTTACCCCCCTCCCCAGTTGGAATTTCTTTAATCACCTTTGGTACTGCAGTGTCTAGTGCAATTTTTTCTTCAATCTCCAGACTCATGGCAACTTTATTGTTAGTGTGGGCAGGGTGGTGGGAGAGGGGCCTCAGTCCTGATAGAGGCACAGGAGGCAGCTACAAGTGGTGCCCATGTAGCAGTCCCAGAAGGTCTGGTGCCAGTAAGCCATCCAGGGAGTGGACAGATGTTAAATACTGAGTCAGGAAGAGCTACACGTCATTTAGTGGCCAGTGGTCAGGGTGGCAGAGTTCCATAAACTTCTCCACAAGGTCCGCAAACAGGTCTCTGATGTCCTTATTGTGTGTCAGGTTGACAGCCATATTCACTAGCCCCTGGGACAGGTTTTTGAAGTTGGTGTCTATCTCAGAGAACATGCTAAGCTTTCACCAGAGGGTAGTGAACACCAGGCTCTTGTGCAAGTCCATGAGGTCCTTGTCAGCCACTAGTACCTTGAGCTTCTTAATGGGCAGTAAATAAATATTTAGTAACCTTAGTATTATTATTTTAGCTGATGATCATTCAAGAGTCAGGAGGCTGGTTTAAAAGGGGACTTTCGAGTTTGCCATAGGCAAATAGAGTTCTTTTACACAATCTGTAAAGACATCCCCGTAAATAGATACACTGAAAAACAAAATGCATCCTTTCCAGGTGGATACTTTTCATAGGTGATGCAATACCAGGGCACTTGGTTCGGCTCCTACTCCCTGCTCAGCCAGGGGCCAAACTGGATATTTCAGATGCCTCATAGAACAATTTTGCTGTCTCTGAACAGAGCATCTGGTTCCATAAATAGTGTCTCCCCAGCCCCACTTTATAGCAACCTTGCTGTCTGAAACAATGTACTCTGGTAATGAAAGAAAAACAAACACTACAGAAGTTGGCCTTGGATAAAATCATAAAGTACATTAAGGTTTTTTTTTCCAGCACCCTCCCTTTCCTCTTCCTGGCATACCTTCAAACCAATTTGACAAATATTATTGTACATCTACCATTTGTATGTCCCTATGCCAGATGCTTGGGAAATAAGCAGTTTGCTGATGGTCTAGTTGGGAGGACAGACATATTCACAACCTACTCTAATTGAAGCCAGACTCTGTGAAGTGCTAATAACAACAGCTAACATTGGTTATTTGTTATGTGCCAGACACTGTAATTTTTTTTTTTTTTTTTTGAGACAGTGTCTCACTCTTTTGCCCGGGCTAGAGTGAGTGCCATGGCGTCAGCCTAGCTCACGGCAACCTCAAACTCTTGGGCTCAGGTGATCCTCCTGCCTCAGCCTCCCGAGTAGCTGGGACTACAGGCATGCACCACAATGCCCAGCTAATTTTTCTATGTATTTTTAGTTGTCCAATTAATTTCTTTCTATTTTTAGTAGAGACGGGGTCTTGCTCTTGCTCAGGCTGGTTTCGAACTCCTGAGCTCAAACAATCCGCCCGCCTCGGCCTCCCAGAGAGCTAGGATTATAGGCGTGAGCCACCGCGCCTGGCCTACATGTACACACTTTTTACTCTTGATGAATAATGTTAAATTTACCTTTAGAAGATTTATACCAGTTTATACTCCCACTAATAATGTGAATAAAAGAATACTTATTTCCCCCAAAGCCTATATTAAATATTGTAAATGGTTGCTAAATAGTCTATTCTGTTGATGGAACATAATTTTACTTATCTTTTCCCTGCTTTTGACATTTAGGTTGTTTTCAAATTTTCATTCTTATAAATAATACTGTCTTAAACATCTTTGTGCCTAATATGTGTCTATAAATTGAATCATGATTAAAATAGGACTCCTAGTGAGAGGCCCTATTTACACACCTCATTCTCTCTTTCTAAAGGTTAAATTGAAATCTTCTCAGTGTATGGGGGACCTGGGGCACCCTGCCATGTCTAGGGAAGGTAATGGACAGAATAAAACAGAAAAGGCCATGTGCCAAAGGATATAGCACTAGCAATGTACTGCCAGACTTTTCAAAAAGGGTACTAATTTAATAACCACTCTGGTGGCGTAAGAACAATTTAATGTAGCATTCAAAGATACTAAGTAAGGAGGAAAAGCACCATCCACCATTAATCCACAGTAATGTCATTCCTCGCAGAGGACTCTTCCACCACATTAAACACACTTCTCTGTCCCTCCCAGACCCTGAGCTAGCATGCGCATCTGCCTAGCTCATGCACTTGGCAGCAGCCACCAGGGGGGACTCACAACCTGTTTCTTGGGGCTCTCCCATTCTAGAGAGCCTTTGTATTCTTAGCTCCTGTCCAAAGCTTGCTACCCCTAAAGGAACAAGTACCATTTTAGTGACACTTAATCAGAGCTGTTGACCACTCCTCCAGCTCCTGTGGACCCCAGGTCTCTGGGGCACAATGTACACACTTCTTCATGTGACCAACACACTCTGAGCACCTACTGTGTGCCAAGCACAACGATGGGTCACACACGAAGAAGCTCTCAGCTCTTCAGCCGCCGTGTCCGGAGAGGCCGGTTGCTCGCTGTTTTG
Organism: Avahi laniger; assembly: GCA_963575035.1. Classification (NCBI taxonomy): domain Eukaryota; kingdom Metazoa; phylum Chordata; class Mammalia; order Primates; family Indriidae; genus Avahi; species Avahi laniger. Next base: position 14,618 of record CAUYSK010037433.1, read on the forward strand.
TCATTTGCTCCACTGCCTGCAATAAATGTGTACTGAACAATGATGAGGTGAGTGGATGTTGTTACAGATCATTTGATGTTCAAGGTGGAAGAGATCATCTTGCTCAACCCTCTTCTTTTATACGGTCATTTAGTGACAGCCTCCCAAGACTCAGTGGGATGATTTTATGGAGTACACGCGACACCCCTGGGCAGTGTCATTACCTCCCGTCTGCAGCTGTGGAAAGTGCTGTGCTCAGGGGTTAACTGTGGAGTGGCTCGTGGACTCACCTGAGGGACTTGACAGCCCTTTTCAGCTCTCCTCGGCCTGCCCTCCCCCTTCAACTAAGTTACCAAGTTAAGCTCGCAATACCAGGCACTGTAGAAAAAGTAACAAAACAAAACAACAGGCAAAATGGAAAAGGAAATGGCACCAATCACCCATTATGCCCAAGTACCGGCCTCTTCAGGGCGTTCCGTGGTTGGAGTCTGCAGTTCCAGTGGGGCTGGGGTTGGTTTCTTGGCCCCCACCCCAACCCTGTTTCAGTTGTCAGGCTTTTGCTTTGGGGAGAAATCAGAAGTCATTCTGGGCCTCCAAGCATCACTTGAATGATGAATTCATCTTCGAAATCACCTCCCACCCCCACACTGTGGCTCAGCCCCCAGATACAGCTGCCCTCCCTCCACTTCCTGTCCCCTTCTGTCCATCAGCAGTAAACGACTTGGGCTGGTACCTCTGCCTCCAGGTGAGGAGGGGCTCACTTTTTATCAATTTATTTATCCCTGAGGTTCACTCTGAGAATGATGATGTTGATGATGACAATAATCAGCTCAACCCCTTTGTCTTAGGCAGAGAATTAAGGTTCATCTGTTTTTTGGCTTTTGGTTTTTTTCTTTTAGAGACAGAGTCTCAATCTGTCGCTCAGGCTGGAGTACAGTGGGTCAATAATAGTTCACTGCAGCCTCAAACTCTTGAGCTCAAGCAATCCTCCCACGTCAGCCAACCAAGTAGCGAGGACTACAGGCCTATGCCACCACACCTGGCTGATTTTTAAATTTTTTGTAGAGACAAGGTCTCACTATGTTCTCAGGCTGGTCCAGAACTCCTGGCCTTAAGGGATGCTCCCACCTTGGCTGCCCAAAGTGCTGGGGTTACAGGCGTGAGCTACTGCACCTGGCCCTCATCTGTTTTTGTTTTTTTTTTAAGGAATTTTGTTGTAAAAGAATAAATGCTTATTTGTAAAAAACCTGACTTGTTTAAAGGAAAAAGCAAAATTCTTCAATTTTCCAGCTTACTTCCATGCCATTTTCCAGAGGTGACCACTGTGTAACAGTTTGCTGTATATTTTTCCAGATATATCTATGCATTTACATATGCATGTATTTATAAACTGTTTATACAAAACTGTTCATACAAAATGTACATACCTAACTTATTCCTTCTAACACTCCTTTAGAATTCTAATGTAAGGATAAACCATTATTTATTTAATAAGTCCTCTACTGATAGACATTTATTTCCAGCATTTTTATTACAAATAATGCTGTATTTAATATACTTGTACATTTCATGTACTTGTGTGAAGTACATTTCATGTACTTGTGTGACCTTAATTGTAGGGTCAATGCCTAGAAATGTAAGGTGATCATATAATCTATTGCCTCAGCCAGGACAAATGCTAATTAAGAGAGGCTCCTGAGAGCACAGGAATGTATACTGGAACTGTCTCAGGAAATCAAGTGTATTTTTACCTGAAAATGGAACTTCCGCTAAGTCAAAGAGTAGTATTTAAAATGCTGATGTTGCCAAATATCCTTCCATCGTGGTTATACCAATTTATTATCTACCAATGTATAAGAGCTTCTATTTCTTCAGACTCTAAAATTTGTGAGCATTGGTAATTATTCTTGAACTTTGCCAGATGAATTAGCAAGAAATTATGTCTTGTTCTAATTTGCACTTCTTTAATAATTAATGAAATTAAACATACTTTCATTTATTATTGGCCATTTGCATTTCATTTTCCTTTTCTTTTTCTTTAAAGTTTACTTACATTCATTATAAAAGGATGTAACTCAGGAAAATCCAGATGAAAGAGGTGCATAGGGCAAGACATGGGGAGAGGGGCACAAAGCTTCCATGCCCTCTTGGGGTATGCCACCTGAATTTCATTTTTCCGTGAACTGCTTTTTCATATCCTTTATATCTACATTTCTTTTGAATTATTGGTTTGTTTCTTATATGTTGATTTATAAGAGCTCTTTGTATATTACAGAGATTAGTCCTTTGTCACATATTTGGCTAATATTTTTTCCCGGTGTGATGTTCGTGTTTTGACTTTGTAACTTTTTTGACATATGAAGAAAAGTTAAATCTTTATGTAGTGTTTTCTTTGATGACGTCGGGCTTTATGTCCAACATTGAAAAAAAATGAAAAGTAAACAATTTTTTCTTTATACTTTTTAGTTTCTTTTTCACATTTAAATTTTTGAGCCACCTAAAATTGATTTCGGTTTAAGAAATTTGTTCAGCTTTATTGATTTCCACATCGACTAGTCACTTTTCCTAACATCATTCACTGAAGAGCCTAGCTCTCCCTCCCCACCCTCATCTGAAGTGCAAATGTATCTTATGACAACTCTCCATATGTATTTGCGTCTATTTCTGACTTCTCTATTTTCTTCTGTTCATTTCTTTGGCCTTATACCAGTATATTCTGCTATATAAAGTCTGTTGTCTTATAATATGTCTTAATATCCGGCAGATCTATTTCCTCATCTTTAATTTTTTTCAGATTTTCTCTGATTTTTCTCTCATGGTTAAACTCTTCCAGCCGAACCTCCCCTTCCCCAACACAGCTGTGACTTGATCAGGATTACATTGAATTTGCAGATTGAGTCAAGGAGGATTTATATCTTTACATCACTCAGTCTTTTTCAAGCATAAGCTATGTCTCCCCTTTAACGTCTGTTTCACTACAGGGTGGGTGGCCATAAAGGAAAACATGAACAAACATACATAATAAGTGGTTTATTTAGATTACATTGCAATACATGGCATTGTGTTGTTTTCACTAACAATGTACGGTTCAGTGCACTGTGCAAAACTGCCACAAATGGCACATTTACATTGATCTCTGCACATGCATGTGAGATATTCCATGATCAGAAAATTAGTCTCTGATTTCTCATTGAATAAAACTGTGCCTTTAGCATATCCCAGAAGTAATCAGAAGATTCTGTTAAAAAAATTAGTATTATCCCTGTTTCCAAGTTTTATGGCCATTTTGTATATTATACGTAAATAAAATGCTGAGCTACCAGGGGAGGTGCCAATCCAGGGGCATGGTCCTGTTGAGGGGACAGGTTATGCCTGCCTCAGTAGTGGCCCTGTCTGTGTTAGGGCTGCTGCAACACAATACCATAGACCGGGTGGCTTATAAACAGTAGAAATTTGTTTCTTATAGTTCTGGAGGCTGGAAATCCAAGATCAAGGTACCAGGAGGTTTGGTGTCTGATGGGAGCTACTCTCTGCTTCCAAGGTGGTCCCTTATCGCTGTACGCTCCGGAGGGGATGCATGCTGTGCCTTCGCCGGGCAGAAGGCAAAAGGGCAAAAAAGGGTGAACTCTTTCTGAAGCTTCTTCTATAAACGCATTAATCCATTCGTGAGGGCAGAGGCTTCATGAATTAATCACTTTCCAAAAGGCCCCGTCTCTTAATACTACCCAATGGAGATTAAGTTTCAACATGAGTTTTGGAGGGGACGCATTCAAACCATAGCAGAACCTCAAAGAAAGTCACACGAGAAGCAGGCTGCTTTTTCCCAACTTCTTCCTCTCTTTCTCCCTGTTTCTTTATGCTTAATCTACTTCAACAAGTCTGCCTTTGTCATGCTCTTTGCTATTGGTGGAAATTTTTGTGAGGAGTATAAATAACCCAACCGATTATTAATAATTATTAGTCAGAATGGACCACATCAGCCACTAATCTATTTTTGGCTCTTTGTTCTGAAAAGTGTTATAAAGTGAGATGCCCCAGGGCCTTGCTGAATTTTAATGGGTTGAACTGGATCCTGGCCCAGTTGGTCCCGACCTCAGTTAGTGGCAAGGTGTGTGGCGGGGAGGCTGTCACCACCGAAGCAACAGTCACACTGTAAATGTTCTATGTGTTAACAGGCCTATTATTGTTTTTGTTTTTCCAGCTAATACATGACAGGTCCAAGTTCAATAGATTCTGACTATGAAACACCTGAAGTGCAGTGATAGCGTGCAGACCTTGACACTTTATGCATGGGGCTGCCGCAGAATGGGTGCTGATCTGCACCGTATGTGGCCTCGTCTCAGCTGTTATTTCTGCTCACCTCCTTTCCCGCAGCCACAAAGTGTGGCCAGGTTGTTTGGGGAGATCGACACCCTGAGCAGGACTTGACTTTGTCTCCCCTTGGATGTGACTGCAGCTAAGGGTCACCAGGACCCTGAGGGCGGTGCTGGCAGGCAAGACCCAGGATGGCCCAGGCTGACGCAAGAAAATCTGGTGTGCAGTTTTGGTCTGCATAACACAGACTTGTATTTTTCCATGTTCTTTTGAGCCATAGCGGAGAAGTATTTCCAAGCCCATGTACAGGCCAAGAAGTGGCAGCATTGGGCAAGGCCCCATCTGAGCCATGAGCTGATGCCCTGATCCCTGAGCCAAGGAGGCAGGAAGCCTCCAGCCTGTACTTGTCAGGGCCCTCTTGTGTGCTGGGCACCGGAGGCCAGTTTGCTTTGGAGCTGAGGACTCAGCACTGGAAGGAGAGTGAAAGCACATCTGAGCCCGGGAATAGTCTGAAGACACACAGAGAAGGCCTTGTGCTCAGGCTCAGTGGCCAGACAGCCTCATTTCCAGTCCCAGCCCAGTCACTCAGCAGTTGTGTGTCTTTGGGCATGCAATTGTACCTCTCTGAGCCCCAGTTTCCACTTCTGTGAAATAAGGATAAAAAGAGTACCTATTTTGCAGGAGTATTTGGAGATAGAAGTAGGCACCTAGCATAGCACCAGTGCATGGTAGATCCTCAATGAGCCGTTGGTATCAGCTTATTCCTGTAGAAGAGGCTCAATCTTCCCGCGTACCCTGGCCTATGGCAGCTGTGGCTGGGAGGGTAAGGCGGGGTTCTGGTGCTTCCTACACCCATGAATGCTCCACTTAAGCTGGGAAAGTTGATTAGCAGGTGGAAACTGAGCAATCACATCACATATCTCCGGTATGGATCACCCCAAGACTCCCTCTATCCCCAAATGGCCTCTATCCTGGAGGAGGGTGGGAAATGGAGACCCCGGGAGCCTGATGGACCTAGAGAGGACCGCTGCATCTAGCAGGGACTGTCTGGAATGGAAGGCCTGGTGCCTTGTCCTAGCCTTGAATAGGTTGGCTCAGATCCCTAGGGCAATGGGCCGTGGGCCTCCTCCTACTTTCTTAGTGAGACCGCTAGAACCATTAGCACTCATAAGACCACTAGAACTCTTTCTCTAGTGAGAAAGAGTGAGGCCACTAGTGTCATAAAGCTGGGTGGTCATCAACACCCCTGGAGGAGTCAGGATGTAGTGGGAAATCTAAGGTGGGGCCCTAGGTGGGTCTCTCCCGGCAGCCCCCATCACGTGCTCTTGATATGCGGTTGAACTAGAGCCTCCCAGGCCTGTGGGACGGAAGTGTCACAGGCGGTGGATTTCCATAGTAACCATGGAGGCTCTAGCTGGGCTGCAGTTGGCTCTGCTAATAGTGAAGCTCCAGGTCTCCAGGTTAGTACAAATAGAGGCCAACGCCAGACTCCCGGTGAGGCTCCCTGGGCAAGGGGGTCAGAGGAGATAACCTCCAAGGTCCATCCTAGTTCTAAGATCCTCTGATCTCACCAGCCCATGGCTAGCAGCCCCATACCATCATGTGTTTTTATAATGCGGCGACTCTCAGCCTTGGTAGCACATGGAACACTGAAGAGCTTCAAGGACTTTTGATGCTTTTGTCCCACCTCCAGAGGCTCTGATTTGACTGGTCTTGGGTATGGCCTGGACATCAGCTTTTTAAAATCTTCCCAGGTGATTCTGATGTGCAGCCAAGGCTGAGAACCACCGGTCAAAAGTCAGCCAAGGTAATAATAATAATTAATAAGTACAATTTATGTGCTTATTAATACACTGTGCTAAACACATTAAATAATTATATCCTTTAATCCTCACAATAATTCCCATTTTCCAGATGAAGGAACATGCTCAGAAAGGGAAAGTGACTTTCCAAGGCCAAAGAGCAGTTAGAACTGGCATTCTATCCCAGGGCTAGCTGGTTACCCTGTAATTACTGCTTTTGAGGCAATGTGATGTGGAAGATGGGGACACATGTGGGGCAAACCCCTGAGGGACCCTATACCCAACCTGAGCTTCCTGGCCCTGTGCCACCCACAGCGTCCTGTCTGGTTGAATGAGAACACTGGCAGCCATGTAGGGTTGGCTGCTTTCTGAGGCAGGTCTCAGGGAGCCCCAGTGGGACCCTCCTTTTCACTCGAGAGAGCTGGAACTCGAGACCTTGAGCTCAGAGTTGTTGAATCATTCACGTAGCTCCCTAGCTCTCCTAATGAATGGCAGTCTTTCAACTTAGGACGGGGCATCAGATGAGATTTTACTTCCAGGGGAATGGGTAGTGGTTGGGAATCACATTTTGTTCACCAGGTGTTTTTGGTTTACAGCAGACTCAGAAAAAAAGTCAGGAACCATCCATAAAATAGGGCCAGAGCCTTTTTATTTGCAGTTCCATTGAAATTTAGTGAAAGGCAAACACAGCAGGTACCTGTTTTACTGGCAGTAAAAGGAAATTGGGCAACAATTATTTAAAAGGAGTTGGAGTTGTTTAAATCTGCAATTTAGGGGTATGTGCATGTTTTAAAAGAAAGTTTACAAGGCTTGAGGATTTGGGTTGAACTGTTTTTGATGAAAATGACATGGAAAATATTTTCCTTTCTTATTTTAAACCACTTCTTTTACTGTTTGTTTCCTAAATTTAGCAGTCTAAGAAGCAATAAGCAAATCTAGCTAGGAAGAGACCGAAACAAGTCAGGCAAGTTTCAAGCCTAATCAAAGTGATAGACTGAAAATAAAACTCTCCAAGATGAGAAAGTAAGTCTTCCCATTTTATAAAGCGAAGTCATTATTTCAACTTAAACAATTTCAGATGTGATTGACCTTACTGGACATGCAAGTACTGGATTTGGCACTGCCTAAAAGAAGAAAACTGGGGAGGGAGGGTGACTGCCTAAACATCAGCCAAGAACTCTCTGCAGGAGGCTGGAAGGATGTGGGAGGCTCATCAGGCCGGCACTCTCCATCTCCCCAGCCCTCATTCCTCACCATGGCAACGCAAGGGCTTTCGAAGCTGTGGTCCAGATGGAACCCCCACCTTGAAGCCTGAACACAGCCCTGCTGGCTGGGGAAAACTGGGAATGCCCTCCCCAACCCCAGCTGTGGACTCAAGCCACTGGGACAAATGCCAGCGACCAGCCTGATATTTTGGAATGGAGGGCTGCCACCTAGACTGTCATTGTCGTCAGTGACTCATTTGTTGGTTTTTGGTTTTGATTTTGTTTTTTACTTTAGGAGAATAATTTTCTATTCATTGAAAGGACTGATATCTCTGAAATTTTTGTTACTAGAAAGGGACACCTAACTCAAACTAGTTTAAGAAAAAAAAGAGTAGGTAAGTAGATAGCTATGACTGACTCAAGAGACCCATAAAATATTGTGAGAGTTCTTTCTTTCCTTCTCTTGGCTCCTACGGTTTCTTCTTGGTTTCACTTTTCACACAAGATTTCTCCATGTAATAGACAAAGAATCTCATTTCTCAAGCTTAGCTGTGCTGATGTCTAGAAAAGTGTAGTGTTCATTGTAAAGAAAAGTCTCAGGGAAGATTCTCATTGGCCCAGATCAAATCAAATGACCATTCCTGAACTAATCACTGTGTCTAGGGGTGCAGTTATGAGATTGGCCTGGCCAGGGTCTTGTGCTCACCCAGCGGTAGTGCTCAGTTTGTTGGGGGAACAGGGGGACAATGCATGGCAGCCCTGCCGGGAGCTTGTGAGCGGAAAAGAAGATCCCTAAGGCAGGCAAAAACTACCCTGTCACCTGCTCCATCCACCTCAGTCAAGCGTTGTGTTTGGCCAAGGGGGCAGGGGAAGGGAGGCTCGATGTCATACATTTATTCATTAGCCATTGTCTTTGAGTGCATACTGCTCTGGGCTTTGAGATTCAGCATCAGACAAAACAATCACTACCCTGGTGAAGCTTATCCTATAATAGGGAGAAGTGGCCAAAAAGATAAAATAACTAAGTAAAGTCCATGTAGACTATCAGATGGCAATAAGTGCCGTAGGGAGAAGTACAGCAGTGCAGGAGGATTGAGCAGGGCCCTGCTAAAGGAGGGAGCCACGCAGGTGTCTGGGGAAAGAGCCTTCTGGAAAGAAGGGCTAGGAGGAAGGGTGGCTGGAGGGCTGAAGGAACAGTGTGGCTGCGGCTGAGCGAGTAAGGGGCAGCAACACAAGCTGAGTTCACCAGGGTGACAGGGCACCTGCTCAGAGAGCATCTCGGGCCACCGTGAGCTCCAGGGGCTGTACTCTGTGGGAGAGGGGGCACCGGCGGTCAGGTCACGTGATGTGTCAGAGGGTCCCAGGTGTTTGCCATTGTTTCTCTCCAGTTGATTATAGGTCATTTGAGCTCAGGGACAATATTTACGTATTCATCCATTCATTCATCTATTCCTTTATTCAGCAAACACCTGTTCTGTACTATGTGCGAGCTGCAGGGAGCTCCAAGATAAGGAGCTCACCAACTAGTGGAAAGAAAGAGAAACAAAGCACAAATGTCAGTGCCATGTGACCTGTGCCCCAGCCTGACATAAGATTTCAAAGCCCAAAGCACCCTTACCTGCCTCCAGCAACGCCAGTCCCATCCAGTGGCTCCAAGCCCGGGATCATCTCTAGTCTCTCCCGCTGGTTCAGCTATAGCGCTTCGTGGTCCTGCAGCCAAGTGCCAAATGGCGCGTTAAATCCCTTGCCGACATGCTTAGTAAGCAGTGTGGATGGGAAAACAGGTTAGCAGCAGTACAATTCCCCTTTAGAAGAGGGGAGGAGGGAAACAGCATTTACTACTCACAGGCCCGTGGCGCATGTGACATCTGCAGGCTCCTGCTCCAGCAGGGATCAAGGTTCCGTGGTCAGTTCTCCAGCTGCCCACACGATAAGGTTGGGGTTGGAGGTTTCTTCTTCATGATCCTCCATGGCAGTGCCTGGCATGGGATGGGGCAGGAAAGGGGCCAGATTCCTAAATTCTTCTTCTAGAGGCCACACTGCCTTTTGTTTATTTCCATATTCCCAGCCTCTTGCACAGTGTCTGTGCATAGTAGGTTTTCAACAAATATTTCTGGAGCTAATACCAGTGGTGTGCCCCTAGAACGCCACCTGTGCACGCACAGGGAGAGGTCTCAGTCAGGCTGTGGAGCATGGGGGGGCATCAAGGATGACCCTGAATTTGTGGCTTGGAGGACAGTGTTGGAACTGCCCATCGCTGCAACAAGGAACACAGGAGGAGCAGCAGCTTTGGGATAAGTGGGGGATTTGTTTTGAGATGCCAAGTTAGAGGTACCCACAGGATATTCGAAAGCCTGCAAGTCTCCAGACCAAAAGATGGTTCTAAATGTAAAAGGAGGGGTTCGAGAGCTGGGAGGAAGTGAGTTAGGGTCTGGGCATGAACTGGAGTTGGATATCAGAGGTAGAAGAGCTTTGGGTGGTGACTGGAGCAAGACCAGGGCAGGGCTGAGGAGGGAGGAAGTGACAGCCCTGCAGAGGTCAAGGAATTGCCGTGAGCCACCACCTACCCTGCCTCAGTGTCCCCTCCACTTGGCTGGCTCCGGGCCAGCTAATGTTTCAGCCCCAACCCTGAGGGACTGCTGGGCTGCCCTGAAAGGAGGGCTAAGACCTTTGGGAGGGAGTGAGCCTGCTGTTTCCATGGCAACCTTCCTCATAAGTGGCCTCCCAGGTGAAGAGTGGCACCTCAGACCCATCCCACATGGAGGAGTTTGGACCACTCAGAGGCATGGGTTTGTGGGAGGGAACAGCAGACTTCTTCTGATGGCATCTTTGAGGATGTCTGACTCAGTTTTGAGGACTTCAGAGGAAACTTCTCTAGATAGACCTGGCCTGAGCATTCTTCTGGCACATTCTCTGTGGCCCTGAGGCAGCTTTGAGTGAGGTGGGGCAGACAGCAAGCTGGGGTGGGGAACAGTCTCAGAAGCAGGACTTCTACTTCCTGGCACATGGGAGGTGCTCAGTAGAGCCTTGCTGAGTGAATGAATGAATGAATGAATTCAAGCATTCGTACACAAATGAATGAGTGCTCAGGTGATCCTTGGAACTCGCAGCAGGGCGCCCCGGCACTGGAAGATGAGTGGCTCTCGATCAATGTTTCCTGGGCAGTGAGCAAGTGTGGGGTGAGGACTCTGGTTTCCTGAGCCCACAGAATGGCCATAAGTCCTGAATAAATAAACATGGTTATTTTCCACAGTCCACTTGTAGGATAATGAAGTATGCACTCTCCCTTTGGGAGCTTCAACAAATCATCCCTCTGCAGCTTTTCTTTAATTTTAGCTCCTTAGCCAACAACTGGAGGCTGCTTTCCATTGCTCTGACCCAGAGCTGGGGGGAAGATGGGGGTGGGGGGTGGCGTCAGCACCCATTTTCCCAGGCGGGAAGGACACAAAGGATCACTCTCCCTTTTATTCTCACTCTCGGAGTTGGACAGCTTGGATCCTTCTAGCAATCCAGGACCCAAGCCAGAACATTCCTTCTGTCCCTCTCTCCCTCCCTCCTTCAGTCTTTCCTGAAATGGATTTTGAGCCCATGGGGGGCTCTGCCACATCTGTTCAGTTCCTTGCATGGCATCTCCTCAGAATATTCCAGTGCAGCGGCCACAGCCTGCCACCATCCTGAGCGTCTGTGTCTAGTGTGGGACAGGCCCAGTGGACACAGGAAGATCTCCCTCACTACTCTGCCCTCGGAGCTTCCAACTGGCTCCTAGGACAGGAGGCAGCCTGAGAAGGGAACAGGACTACAGGGTGGCAGCAGTTCAGGACATAAGAGCTCCCTGGACCCCCAGCATTCCTGTTCAGTGAGGTTGAGGGCGAGGCTCTTGGGGCAACACAGGGGCCCTGAGCTACTGGTGGATGTTCCCAGTGTCAGCCCACACAGCGGTCTGCTCTCTCGCAGGCCCAGCTGCCCTGCTGGGACCGTCCTCTAGGATTAGGCCCGTGACGGAGTCCTCATGCAAGGGTGCTGTGAGTAGGCAGTTCCCACCAGCCTTCTTGCTGCCTCTCGAGGGCCACAGCTCAGCCTGGGGCTGCTGGCTGGTGGCAGGTTGGAGTTGGGATGCACTCAGAGTTGGTGATATTTCATGGCACTCTGGGGAGCATCCGGCCAGCAGTTTGGTTCAAATAATGAGATGTCAGGATGCATCCATCCATCCATTCATCTCAGATGTGTCCTTCCCCAGTGTCTCTCGCTGGGGACTCTGGGATCACAGGGGAGGATGTGGCCAAGGAGGAGGGAGGCTGGGCCACAGATTCTGTCAGCCATCTCTCCCTAGCACTTAGTGCCTGTGGCCCAGTGGATCTGACGTGGGGCCATTTCACCAGCATGCAGAAGTCCCAGAGAAGGTGCGTTGCCGCCTGTGCCTTTGAGTTCTGGCAGCTCTGGCAGCAGCCTGCGAGGGCTTGCTCTCCTTACAGACACTTTGCGGCAGCTCGTCCAAGCCTGGTGTGTGACTGATTGGCCACCTCCTATGTGCCTAACTCAGTGCTAGGCCCAAGTCCGTCCCCAGGAGACTGTCGATCTGTAGGTGCCGGTTTGTTGTCCCCTCAGGACACTCTGTCTCGGGGATCTGGCGTGCTACAGGACTCACCCTCCCCATATCCAGCAAAGAACATCAGGTAGGAGTGTGGGCTTCAGAGTCAGAATGACCAGTTTGAATCCAGACCCTGAGACTTACAGCTCTGACCTGGGACACTTTTTTTTAAAGCTTCTTGAGCCTCAGTTTCCCCATCTGTACCATGGGGGAGGTAAGGATCCCCTCCTCACAGAGCTGGGGTGAGGCACAAATGACATAATGCAGTTGGCTCCCACCTGGTGTGTTACTAAGCGCTTACCACGTGGTGGACCCCTCCTGCCTGTGGCCACTCTGATGCTGACCTTTGTCTCAGGTGACAGGAACACCCTCGAAAGGGTTTGACGAGAAGGCGTACCTGTCCGCCAAGCAGCTGAAGGCCGGAGAGGACCCCTACAGGCAGCACGCCTTCAACCAGCTGGAGAGCGACAAGCTGAGCCCGGACCGGCCCATCCGCGACACCCGCCATTACAGGTATGGCCTCCTCTGTGCCGGTGAAGAAGGAAAGATTTGCCATTTTCTGGCCTCGGAAGCTCTTTCTCAGTCAGTCCTGGGGTCTTGTCCCCTCATGTCTGCCCGCACTGCGGACGAGGTTATGTCTGCAAAGCTCCACCTGGAGACCCTTCCTGGGCAGCCCTATCCACGACCTGCCTGGTCCCCGGGCCCAGAGGACCTGCTGACCCAAATCTATGGGTTAAGGGCTTGGCCTGGATAATCTCTGAACCTTCTCAGGTGTTCCCTTAGAAACTTAAAGGGAGAAATGCCCTTGGGGCTATGTGCATTTTAAAATGAGACTCTTTACGTCCAAGGCAGTGGTGGGTTGGTGAGGTGCCGTATGCTGTTGCCAGGCCCTGTTAGAAGGCTGAGGTGGATAGGGCGTGTGCATGTGTGTGTGCGCACATGCATGTGTGTATGCATGTGTATGTGCATGGGTGTGTGCATGTGTGCACGCACATGCATGTGTGTATGCATGTGTATGTGCACGTGCGTGTGCACATGTATGTGTATGAACGTGCACACGTGTGCATACATAGGCACATGCATGCACACGTGTGTGTGTGTGTGTGTGTGTGTGTGTAGGGGACAAAGGTGGTGCTGGCTTTGGCGGGCAGGTCTCCTGTGGTGGAGCCAGTGTGCTAGTGTGAGCTCACTCTTCCCTGTGGCCCTCCAGGCTGCAGCTTCTTCTGGACTCCAAATTGTCAGGCTAGTTCCCGGTCCAGCAAGGCTGGGGGACAAGGACAGAGAACTGGAGCTCTGGACGTAGGCACTGGGGGCTGCCACCCAGGATGCTTCTTCTCCCAGCACACCCCGCTGCAGCCAGCCAAGCTTACTCCTGCCCCCAAATCCACAGGCCCTTGGAAAACATGGCTTCTCAAGGGGCAGGAGAAAATTTCCCTCCCCACTGCTATGCCACACCCCTGTCAAGGAGAATTATTGTAAAGCCTCTCAGGATTTGTCCCTTGGGGGTCCCAGGCTCGTGGGACTCCTGCCTGTCTGACCCGGTCTGCTCTGCAGGGCAGGAAATGGGCCTGGGAATTCGGGCTGTAGCTGCTGTCGGTGGAACGAATGCCGTAATGAAAAAATAGTCACTGCAGGAACAGTCAGAGAGCAATTGTAATAAAGAGGATTGCTATGAAAACCAGCAGCGAGGCCGCCTTCCAGCCGCCCGGGAGCACGAATAAATGTGTTTGAGAGAAAACAGGGCTGAAGCCTAGCAGGGCTGAAGCCTAGCAGGAATGGATTGTTTTAGCTTCCTTTTTAGAGGAGGCGGAGGCTGTGGGCCAAAAAATTTGTCTGTCGATGGCTGGGGAGGGAGTGAGACGGTGGGAAATGTCTTCAGTGTCTTCTCAGGGGCTTATTTCGCCCGGGAGACTCAGACCCCAGGAGGAATGAGGCTGCTGTGCAACCCGGTGGCTGCTCCTGCTGGGCAGTGAGAGGAGGAAGCTCCCCAGCAGGTGTGGGAGGTGGTTCTTCTCCAGATCCCCCTAAACTTCCTGAGCTGAGAGAAGGAAGAGGCTCCAGGGTATCAGGAGACAAAAAAGAGGTAGTTTTCCCCCTTGCCCTCCCTCTGCCCCCATTTTGTGCCTGTGGCCTGCCTCATCCGCAGGGAGTTCTGTCCATTGGGTCAGGGGCGCGTCCTGGGCCTGGTGCAGTGCCTGTATACAGTAGGGCGCTCTCTTAAACGTGTCAGTGGATATGGGGCTCCGGGTGCTCTAGGTTTTGGGTAAAGAGCCCCCAGGACTTGGAAGGCCTCCTCAACCCACTCCTTCCCTCTGAGGATCCGGGCTGGGTGGCATCTGGGTGCTGGGCCAGTGTGGGCTGGAGCATGGGAGTGGAGGGGCTGGAGCCGGTGGCCTGGCTTGGGGTTTGCCTTCTCTGCTTCACGGAAGTATTCTGGGGGGCAGCAGACTAGACACAGAAAAGCCTCAAGCCTGCCCCAAGGAAGGCCTCTGACCTCCCTGCTCCCTTCTCAGTTGCCCATCCGTGTCCTACTCCTTGGACCTACCGGCCACCAGTGTCATCATCACCTTCCACAACGAGGCCCGCTCCACCCTCCTGCGCACGGTGAAGAGGTAAGCCCGGCCGTGGCACCCTCATCGCGGTGGTGCTGCCCCCAAGGCCGCGGGTGATCTGCAGTGCCTCAGACAGGGGAGGACTGAGATTGGGGGCTGTGGCCAGACAGCACGAAGACCAGTGGGCACAGGGAGAGAGGGTCCGTCCTCCTGAGAAGCTGCAGCTGGTGAATCAGGGTCAGGAAGACCCCAAAAGTCCGACTGTCAGAGAAATGCACCCGTCTAATAGGAGATCAGGGGCTGGGATGCGGGTAGCAATGCAGGCTCTGCGGCAGAGGGAGGAAGGGCTAGACACTACCTTACCCCGGAAGATGGATGGCATCCTGGCTGGTGCCTGCCAGCGAGTCAGAGAGAGCTGCCCCTTCTCTTCTCCTCCTAAGCTTGGTCCTGTGATCAAGTTTAACCCCCAGTGCCCCATTTCCTCAATGAACTTAGACAAGAATGGGATTGGGAAAGAAGTGCCCAGTGGTATTCCAGGGAATAAAGAGGCTTGGGTTTTCTTTCCCAGGGAGTAGAGGAAGAGGAGGGACAGTAGAAGGGAGGGAGCAGAGGGGGCTCCCTAAGAACACCCCACCTGCCCTATTAGGCTAGAAGGAGCCTCACCAGCCTTCCAGGCAGGCAGCTCAGGTCCAGCTGGGATTGTCCCTGGGAAGAGCTCATTTAGGCTCAGGCAGCTTGAGCAGCTCAGCTCCTACCTTGAGAACTCAACTAGGGCAATGCCCCGCTCAATCTGGGGTTGGTCCCAAGTGCCTAAGGGCCCAGGCAGCAGGGTCCACCTGGTCCTCCAAGGAGCACGCCACTTCTCAGCCACCCATCAGGGCCCAGGAAGCAGTTGCCATGGCCAGTGCGCTGGCACTGGAACTGTGCCGTAGGAGAGCCCCCAACAGCACAGGAAGGGTACATGGCAGGTGATCCCTAAATCCGGGCTCTTTCCATCCCCACTGCTGCTCCAGTGTCCTGAACCGAACTCCTGCCAACTTGATCCAGGAGATCATTTTAGTGGATGACTTCAGCTCAGATCGTAAGTGCTCACCTTCTGTTTTGCACCCTCCGTACCCCCTCCATACCAGAATGCTGAGGCAAGCACTCTTGCAGTTGTCCTGGCCATTCCAGGCTGACCTCTCCACTCCCCAGTGGGGTCCTTGGTCTTTTCTAGGACCCCTCCCTGGCCCTGCTCCTTGGTGCCAAAGGAGAGGAAAAAGGGGTGGTATTGCTTTGGATAGGACACCAGTGAGATGACATGAAAAAAAAAAAAACAACTAACCAGCATCAGCAGCATCCTCGGTTGTAACAACTGCCATACGCAGACAAGAGCTGGGCTGGTGATCATTGCTGGTGCGCTGTGGGGTGAGGCAATGCCACAGGTACAGACATTCTCCAGTCTGGCCTGGGAGCAGGGCCATCCTTTGGCCAGTGGTGATGACTGAGCCCCTCCATCCTCCCACCCCAGCCCTTTCCTGGGCCTAGTATGGGACAGCTGCTGGGCAGCCCCCCGGTCTGATGCCCTGTCGGAGTGAGCTTGCCTTCCTTCTCTACACCCTCAGCTGAAGACTGTCTGCTCCTGACCAGGATCCCCAAGGTCAAGTGCCTGCGCAACGACCGGCGGGAAGGTGAGTCCTGGGACCCTGGGTCCCCCTGTGGACCCATGTTGTAGTCCTCTGCACCTCCCCACTCCTTTTGGCAGCATGGCACACCAGGCCAGCATGGTCCCGCTGCATTCCTGATGGCTGGGACCGGGGTCTGACAAAGACCCTCCTTCTGTCCCAGCTCGGCCCCTGTCACGGCACAACTGTAGGCAAGGTGCTCTACTTCTGGCTGCCTTGATTGTCTCTTCTGAGAAATGGGATAATCATAATACCCTTTCTGCCTTGCAAGGTTATTGTAAGGATTAAATGAGATGGGCTGTGTGGAAAGGCTTTGAGATAATCAAAGGGAAGTATAAAGCAGCTGTGACCTCACTGCCAATCAAGGGTGTTTGGGAGCACCAGCTACAGAATAGCATTGTGCATGTCACTCTAGGGCAGCGGTCCCCAACCTTTTTGGCACCAGGGACCGGTTTCATGGAAGACAATTTTTCCACAGACTGAGGGGGTGGATTGAGGGGGGTGGCGGAGCTCAGGCGGTGATGCGAGCAACGGGGAGCGGCTGTAAATACAGATGAAGCTTTGCTCAATCACCCGCCACTCACCTCCTGCTGCGCAGCCCGGGTTCCTCAGTTTCATGGAAGACAGTTTTTCCACGGACAGGCCAGGGGTGTGGGGGTGGGGGGGAGGTCAGAGCTCAGGTGGTGATCGCAGCCTGGTTCCTAACAGGCCATGAACTGGTACCAGACTGTGGCCAGGGGTCGGGGATGGCAGCTCTAGAGGACACAAAAGAAGTACAGTAAGTCCCCACTTATCATCATAAATAGATTCTTGGAAACTGCAACTTTAAGGGAAACAATGTGTAACAAAACCAGTTTTACCATAGGCTAATTGATATGAACCAAAGTTAAGACGCAGTGGCTCTCGTCTGTAATCCTAGCACTCTGGGAGGCTGAGATGGGAGGATCACTTGAGGCCAGGAGTTAAAGACCAGCCTGAGCAAGAGCAAGACCCCACCTCTACAAAAAATAGGAAAATTAGCCGGACATGGTGGCATGTGCCTGTAATTCCAGCTTCTCAGGAGGCTGAGGCAGGAGGATCACTTGAGCCCAGGAGTTTGAGGTTGCTGTGAGCTAGGATGACACCCCACTGCACTCCACTGCACTCTAGCCAGGGCAACAGAGCGAAACCCCATCTCAAAAAAAAAAAAAAAAAAAAAAAAAGAGTTAAGTTCCAACAGCATATTTCCAGTCACAAAAACACCACCAAACTTCTAAAGATGAAAACACTTCTAATATTAAACATTGAAGTAAATGTGAGCTATACACACATTTAAGAAAGATTAATAAAAACAAACAAGATAGTTGTTTACCCAGTTACTCCAGGTGAGGGTCTCAGGTGGCCAGAGCCTCTCCTGGCAGCTCAGGGCGCACTCACACACACTTCCCTGCACGGGGACAACTTAGACACACCAGTCCCCTGCAGGTGCACAGCTTTGGCATGTGGTCGGAGGTCTGAGAAAACCCACGTGGACGAGAGGAGAAGGCGCCAACTCCACATAGACCGTGGCCACGGCCAGGAATCATTTTTTTTTCTTGTCAATGTTATAACGAAACAACGTTACTTGAGCACCTGCTGTGTACAACAGGGTCCCTGCCCTCAGAGGGCTTATTACGGGGTCGAGGGTCCGAATCTCCCTCAGCAGCAGCTGGTCATAGTTATGTGTGAGCGACGTGGGGGTCGCAGAGCTGGGGCGAGCAGGGAGGACTTCTGTGGAGGAGTGGGCCTCGACGGGGGTGCGGGTGTCGGGAGACAGGGGAAGGGGAGCACGGGAGGGCACGCCCGGCTCGGGGACCCTGCCAGCAAAGGCTTCCGTCAGGGATGGGAACCTTCACACTAACAGCCCCTCCTCCTGAGTGCTCGTCCCTGCAGCACTGGCTTCGCCACACTCTCACATGCAGTCCTCGCGACTGCCCTCTGTCCCCGTTCTGCAGGTGAGGAACCTGGGGCTTTGAGGAGGTTCAGTGATTTGTCCAGAGCGATGAATAGAGAAGCCAGGATTACATCCTGGGGACCCCACCCGAAGCCCAGCCTCTTACCCTCCCTCTCCTTATACGCCCTTCCTGTGAGAACCCAGCCTGGTCAGCAGGGGGGACGGTGGCTGAATGGAGAGGACAGAAGACCTTGGCAGCCAGGAGAAAGCTTTTAGACTTGATAAGGCAGATAGTGGGGAGCCATTGAAGGTTTTAGAGTGAGAGAGTGATGTGATAGATATATTTAAGAAAGATAAGTCAGGCCAGAAGCCAAGAGGGTATTGGTGAAGGAGACCTTCACGCTGGAATGGAAGTGGCCAAAGAGAAATGGTTCCTAAGCCAAGGGTTGTAGGGACCGTCAGGCCTGGGAATATGCTGTCCTTGCATTTTGCCAGCAGTAAATGTAAATTTCTGGTTAGATGCTTTACAGATACCTGTGGAGTGGCAAAGATGGGACCAACGGGCTTTGGGCTGGCTGGCTGGTTGGTGGACAGACAGGGACAGAGTGCGAGGCAGAGGTGTGGCTAGGAAATCTCTCCAAGAAGTTGCTTGTCCTCAGAGCCCTGACAGGGCGGCCCTTCCGGCCCCACAGCGCACAGGGCATGCAGGGCTGCTCCAGCAGGGGTGGGCCAGCAGGGCCTCCTCTCTCCTGACCGGGCAGGCCCCCAGCCCTGAGCAGAGAGCTGCCCAAAGCAAGGCCGTTCTCTGCCGGCCATGAGCAGTCGGGGACTGTCAGGAACCGGGGCAGAAGAGCAGAAGCTGACGCCCGTGGGTCTCTGGGCACCAGGCCCTCTCCCTGTCGTCTCGTTTGATCCTGACAGGCAGCGACTATTATCTCTTTGGGTCTTGAGGCTCGGAGAGGTTACACAACGCGCTCAAGGTGAGCGAAGGGGCTGGCATGCAAACTGAAGCCTCTTAGTCCAGAAGATTCTCTCGATGCCAGCATTGTGGCGGGGCTGCAGGGGACCACCCAGAGGTTCCCAGGGGAAGGTTTGTTTTCTGGTTCTCCCCAGGACCAAACCACACTTTATTGCACTTTCCGCTTGCTAAGCCGTGACTGTTCATCGATGTGTCCCCAGAGCCCAGTGTCTGGCACATGGAGGGCACTCAGGGAGTGGCCCCAGGGTAATGATGGTTGACGGATGGATGAGAAAAAGAAAGAGAGGGAGGCAGAGAGGAAACAAGCAGAAGTACAAAATCAAGTCCAATCACAATAACTCAGAGGAAACCTGACGGGGCAGAGAGGCAGCCCTGGGACTTTGAGGGGATGGTTGGGAAGAAAACGGCTCGGTCCCAGCACCAACCCCCGTCTACTCTGTCGCAGGGCTGATCCGGTCCCGAGTTCGCGGGGCAGATGTGGCCGCGGCTGCCATCCTCACCTTCCTGGATAGCCACTGTGAAGTGAACACCGAGTGGCTGCAGCCCATGCTGCAGCGGGTGAAGGAGGTGAGCCGGGCTGCCCCTGCGGGGGCTAGGGTCCCTTGGGACTCACCGCCATGTTGCTGGCATGCGGGCGTATGGAACAGTCTTTCAAGTTGGGTGGGCATTGTAGGAAGCCTAAATGGTTTGCTTCTCCCCGAGTGACTTCACCTCATTGAGCTTTCACACCAGAAAATGGGGATAATTGTAATATTTGTCCCATTGGGTCGTTGTAAGAATTAAATGCAATGAGAGTCTGGCGAGCTGTAAAGCTCTTACTATGAATGGGTGCTGTTTTTCTCCTGGGGGAGGCAGGGGCCTGTGCTGGGAGCTTTTGGTCAGGCTGGGAGCCCTTGGGGGAGGGGGAGGATGGTGTTCTTAAAGAGAGGAGAGGGAGGAAGGCTCCTACCGCGTGCCTGCTGTTCTCCAGAATGGGAAGGATTTGGGCAGATGGCAGAAAAGGATCAGACGATTACAACTCCACCATAAAAAGACAAATAACCCAATTTAAAAATGGGCAAAGGATTTGAATAGACATTCTCTCAAGGAAGATCTACAATGGCCAGTAAGCCCATGAAAAGCTGCTCAACATCATTAGTCATTAGGGAAATGCAACTCGAAACCACAATGAGATGCCGTTTCACACCTACTGGGATGGCTGTGAGCAAAAAGATGGACAACAACAAGTGCTGGCAAGGATGTGAATGAATAGGAGCCCTCGAATATTGCTGGTGGAACATAGTATAAAACAGCGCAGCTGCTTTGGAAAACAGTCTGGCAATTCTTCAGAAGTTTGGACATCTGTTGCCATGTGACCCCAGCAGGGTGTGTACCCGAGAGAAATAAAAACATACATCCACACAAAAAACTTGTACATGAGTGTTCGGAGCAGCACAATTCAGAATAGCCAAAAGGGAAAAACAACCCAATGCTCATCAGCTGATGAATGGGGAAACAAATGTGGTCTATCCATACAACATACAGCAGAATTGTCCAGTCTTAAAAAGAAACGAAGTCTGGTATATGCTACAACAGGGATGAACTTTCAAAAAACCTTATATGAAGTGAAAGGCAGTCACAAAAGGCCACACATTATGAGATTCCATTTATATGAAATATCCAGAATAAGCAAATCCACAGAAATAGGAAATGGATGAGAGTTTCTTGTTGGGGTGATGAAAATGTTCTGGAACTAGACAGTGGTGTGGTGATGGTTGTACAACCTTAAAACCACTGAATTGCACAGTTTTTTTTTTTTTTTGAGACAGAGTCTCACTGTGTTGCCCGGGCTAGAGTGCCATGGTGTCATCCTAGCTCACAGCAACCTCGAACTTCTGGGCTCAAGCGATCCTCCTGCCTCAGCCTCCCAAGTAGCTGGGACTACAGGCATGTGCCACCATGCCCGGCTAATTTTTTCTATATATTTTTAGTTGTCCAATTAATTTCTTTCTATTTTCAGTAGAGATGGGGTCTTGCTCTTGCTAAGGCTGGTTTCGAACTCCTGAGCTCAAACGATCCTCCTGCCTCGGCCTCCCAGAGAGCTAGGATTACAGGCGTGAGCCACCGCTCCCGGCCTATGGAATTTTCTGAGTTAGCTGAGAGGCATAATGTAGCAGGAGCTTTAGGGAGATTAAATGGGCAACTGGACATAATTTCAATTGCAGCAGTCACAGAGTTTCCATTTATTGAGGGCTTACTAGTTCCTCTTACTGCGCTATGAAATTTACAGATATTACCTTAATTAATCCTCGACAATCCTAAGAGGTTCATGTTATTACTCTGTTATAAATGTGAAAATGGAAGCTTAAAGTTGAGGAATTTAAGCCAGGTAAACTAAGATGAGGAAAATTCAAGATTATTATATAGGAGAATGGTAAGGATGTAAAACAAAACAGATTTGAGACCGGGAACTCTGCTCCAAGTAAGCAAAGAGTGATGGAGAAGCACTGGACTGGATGCACGGCCAAGATCAGGGGACTGAATGGTGACGAGGAGCTCGGACCTCTAAGGAATTACAGTGGCCTTTATTCTCCTGACCGAACACCATGCGAAAATGCAAACAGATAAAAAGCCTGTTCAGACTGTTCCGGAGAATCTCATGATTTTTCTGTTCTCAGTAAAAACTACTTTTAAAGTACCTTTAACTCCAGTTTCAAAGTATTTTTAACGTTAATGTGTGCTGGTGTTGGGCAGACAAGACTTCAGGAGAATGTAATTCAACTTCAGGTGCCTCTCTGATTTAATTCTGCCGTTTTTATAAATTTGTCTAATCGCCATCCCAGAGTGGTAGAGCAGCAGGCAGGGTGCCACGGAGGCTTGTCATGCCTTAGGTACTTCCAGGTGGGTCTGCCACTGTGGACCAGGCAGACTGTGAAAGACTGGGCCTCACCTGCTCTATGTGTCACCCTCTCTTCCCGCGGGCGTTTTAAGGTGCCAGCTTTAAGCTCCAGGTCCAAGCAAACAATAAAGCGAAAGTCCTGATGGTTCTCAATGCCCGGTGAGCTCTTCCTGAAGGATGATGTATTCAATATATGTTTGTTACATGAATGAGGTTAATGGGAACTCATATTTTCAATCATTTTTTTGCTTTAAGTCTTTTGCTCAGGGAATTGAGGGATAAAGACGACAAGCTTCCCACTTCTGCTGTTCACCTGGATGATTCTGCAGAGTTTCTACCCATCTGTCAACAAGTATCAGTCCGATGAGGCCCCAGTTGCCTGTGGTAGTTGATACATATCCCCTTCTCTTGTTCACTCTTTTCTCCATTTTGGTAATCACTTCCCAAAGTAAACTTGCTGCTAACAAACCCACAACAAGAAAGCCCACACAGGGCCGGGCGCGGTGGCTCACGCCTGTAATCCTAGCACTCTGGGAGGCCGAGGTGGGCGGATCGTTCTGAGCTCAGGAGTTCGAGACCAGCCTGAGCAAGAGCGAGACCCCATCTCTACCAAAAATAGAAAGAAATTAA
>CAUYSK010037434.1:0-16765 GCA_963575035.1 Avahi laniger
TGAGGCAGTAGGATTGCTTGAGCCCAGGAGTCTGAGGTTGCTGTGAGCTAGGCTGATGCCACAGCACTCACTCTAGCCAGGGCAACAAAGTGAGACTCTGTATCAAAAAATATATATATATATATACAGAAAAAATTAGCCGGGCATGGTGGCACATGCCTCTAGTCCCAGCTACTTGGGAGGCTGGGGCAGTAGGATTGCTTAAACCTAGGAGTTTGACGTTGCTGTGAGCTAGGCTAACGCCATGGCACTCTAGTCCGGGCCACAGTGTGAGACTATATCTCAAAAAAAAAAAAAAAAGGGGGTCTATTTAAAGGAAATTCCAGTTAAAAACCTCAAAACACTATCAAAATGTAATCTGGCTAAATGAGTTTAGAAACCAATCTCGGTTACAGTTGGTTAAATTTTCTTCCTGATGCAAGAATTTCAGTGCATGGGCTGAATTTACAGTAAGACTTTTTATCCAAGTATGTAGTAATTGAATAATCATGAAAGGAGAGCATCTTGGTATCGTATACTGGTTGAAGATTAACACGGTGACTATACCTTACATGAATTAAATTTCTCAGGAACTTTGCAAGAAGGAAGATTATAGCTCGTTACAAGGAAGAAAATTATTAGTTCTATTATTTTCCCTTTAGATTCACTGACAAATTTAGACTTTTGGAGTATGTTATCTTTAGTTTTTCGGCTTTACCATCTGTTTGTATAGAGCAATCTATTTTTCTTGGGGGAAACCACACACCTATGACATATGTTTGCTTTAGAAGATGATTTCTTTGACTTGAAATAAATCATGATGTCCTATTTCTATTGTCCTTTCACAAGGATTTCCACAATTACTTTGAAGGGTTTTTTTTTTTTAATATTTAAAGGGAAAATATCCATTCAAAATATAATTGAAATTTTATCATGTGTGTTCACCAAAGGAAATATAATGGTCTTACTCTTGAGGAGCTTAAAATAAAATAAAGGGGCAATGTAAAGGTCAATCAAATTTGGTACAATAAATATGTATAGCACAACATTCTTTAATAACTAATTTATTTTTTATCTAATTGGTTATGTCATTGTTTTTCTAGGTATATAAAAATAATGAATTTCTTGCTATTTTTTAGTATTGGTTGAAAAGTCCCACATCAACATTTATGTTCTTCCTGAAAAGTCTTTTGTGATTTAGATCCATAGCTGTAGTAAGTCTATCAAATTTTTTAATATTTAACTTATCATACATTTTAATGAAAAATGGGGTATCCAAAAGTTCAATGATACGTGATTATTAGAGTGATTTGTTAAAAATAATATCTCATGACAATGACATTTCTAACATAAATTATCTAAAAATCCTCTTGTAAGCTCAGCCTTTTCGTTGATCTTCTGAATATACTATCATTTATTCTGATATAGAGCAAGGTTGATAAATATGAAATTAGTACATTTTAAACCATAAATACTCACTAGAACTTGTTTTCTGCGAGTGGTGCATCTTGTGTTAGTTCATATTATTTTCCCGCAGTTCTTTCTGCTGTTTTGCTAGAAGCAAAATGACATAGTCATAATTCTACAGGCTTTGTATTTTTTTACTTCTGAAACAACTGAATGTGCATAACTTTGAAGAAAAAAAAATTAAACAATGAAGAAAGAGCTCGCTGATGTCAAATGTCTTGCTTGCTGATTCCAGATGGAAATTGCAATAAATTATTGGTTTAATAATATTGCTCAAGACCTGCCAGCTTAAAGCTTTCTGACAATATTAACAAAATGACACACAATTGCCAGAGTTTTTTCTCCAGTGGAAGGTATCTAAAGACTATAGTCCCTGGAGAATAATTCAAATTCATTTCAGAGTCTGATATATTTTTATATATATGTAAAGGAATTCTTAATTTATTAACAATTTTTCCATACCACTATTTAGCACTATCATCATTTACAGATGAAAAGATTTACTTGCAATATAAGCTTAATAGTTATTACATACCATGAAGAAATGACCCAGATTCTCCCTGATGTAGGCAAAGGTAATAAAACAATTAGAAAAAAACAATAAATTCTCTTTTATCTACTTCAATAAAAGGATGGAATGTTTTAGTTAATCCAATAAATGAGTTAATATTAAGGTTCCTGTAGGAACCTAGTAGATTTCTAATTTTTTAAAGAATTTTACTAAAATTCCTATAGAATTACAATGGCTGCTTTAGGACATGTTTTAAGATTTTAGAGTACCTCAGAGACATCATTTTATCTCTGAAATGTAGCAAAACTCATTCTTTTACACTAGAGACATTCATTGGGAGTCAGGCTACATGTTAGGATACAAAGATCTTAACAGAGGGGATCATGCCCAGTCTAAGAGGAGATCGACATATAAATATATACATCTAGTGACATAGAAAAGATGGTGGCTTTGTTTGGGTTTCCCCAGAATCAGATGCTGTTACAAGGACATGGGTACAGGTAGTTTATTTAGAAGGGGATCCTAGGAACACAAATGAGCAGGTTAACAAGGTCAAGTTGGACTCAATTCCACAGGGGCCTCGTGAGGAACCGTGTACAGTACACCTCAGAATCATCCTGTGAGGGAAGCGGAAGCTGAGTTTTCCATCACACTCTACCTTACTGGTTAAAGGGTGTCCCTGGAACTTCTGGGCTGCCTGGCCAGAAAAACCCCTTAGGCAGAGAAGCAGAAAGATGCAGGCTCTTGAGATGGGAAGCCATGGGCATGCAGGGGAACTGTTCACCACATCTCCAGGTGAACTTTGAAATGACCAAAGGATAGTGGAAGGACATCAGCGGCCTCCACTGCAGATGGAAATGTAGAGTCTACTATCACGGAGTGGGGACCCAGAAGAGGAAAGAATCAGTTCTACCTGGGCGGTCAAGATTTCAGAGGACAATAGATGTTTAAGCTAAGTTAAGTGTTCTCTAGCAAATGTAGGGAGTGAAAGTGGAAGGCTGCTACTTAGTCGCAGGTATATTTAATAGAATATCAGATTCCAAAAAGGTCAGTGAGCATGGAGTCCCACCTTTGCATTAGCTGTGATCAAATTCACTGCTTAAATAAACAAATACATATGCATGATTTTCCTTAGGTAGATACAGGCTCCAATGGGCTCTGTTTTCAGAGCCAATGTAGATGTTTCAAGCTGTTGACTGTATACCAAACAAACGGTTCCTTACAAGAATTATAGAAACAATTGCTTTACTCTCCCTTTGACTCTGACCAGCAGATGTGACGGTAGCATCAGACAGAGTAGAGGTTGATTTCCTGGAAATCCACAGACAGTGGGACTTCAGGAGAGAAATCTGCGTTCTGAGAGAAGGGTCTCTCAGAGGGAGAGAGGGTCTCACAGAAAATGGGAAGCTGGATCAGTGTTTAAGGCAGACAACAGGACATAGAGTGGGAAGTAGAGACTAGAAACACAGTTCTAGAAACTGGGGTACACATAAGGATTGAGAAACAAACAAGATCCCGCAGACGAGAACTGAGCACCAAGTCAGATAATGTAGCAGTGAGAGTGATAGATCCAGAGCCTCTGAGCTTTGAAATTTGGGCTTATTCATTTCCTTACAGACCAAGTCAGTAGACTGGGAACATATCTGACCATAAGAATCATCTGGCAGGCTTGCTTAAACATTTCCAGGTAAGTCCTCACCGTACTTTGCTTCTGTGGTTTAGCGTGAAGTCTAGGAATCAGCATTTTTAACAAGGATTTCAAGTGCCTCAGATGCAAGTGGGCTATGGATTGTGTGTTAAGAAACACTGAATTAAGGTAATGTTGATTCCAGAGTCTGGGAAGGAAGTGAGCTTCAACTAGCCCCAACACTACAAAAAGTAGGGTGATCGACTCATCCCAGTTTTCCCAGAACTTTCCCAGTTTGGGCATAGAAAGTCCCATATTACAGAAAATCATTCAGTCCCAAATATACTGAGGGTTGGCCACCCTAGCACCAAGAGAAGCGCCATTGTGTCAGGGAGCTCGTTGAAAGCCTAAGCATCATCATCTCAATTCCATGCCTTGCTCTAGACTCCACAGCACATCAACCTTCTTCCACCCACACACGTATCATGTTCCTGCTTTCTTGACTCAAATCTGTGATATGTCCTGAGGTCAGATCTGATGCTTAAAAGCTCATGACCAGTCCTGGGTTGAAGATCCTGCTTCCAGAGGTTACTTATCTACCCCAAAATCCCCCACCTTCATGCCTAGAAATGAAGCTGCTCCAGAAAATAAAAGGCAACAAAAGGCAAGCAAATAAAAGAGCACACTAGCTTTTGGACAAGTCTGTATAAACATCCTGACATAATGTACAAACAAGGCTGGCTCTGGGGCCCGGTACCTGGGTTTGCACCACTGCTCCATCATGTAAAAGGTGTGGCCTTGGACAAGTAACTTCTATGGGCCTCCGTTTCCTCATCTGCAAAGTGAAAATAATAATATTAACGACCATAATAGGGTCTACGTCTCAGGATGAAATCAGTCAAGACATGCAGTGCTCTCAGGACTGTGCATGCCACGTAGTAATCACTCTATAAATGACAGTTCTTCTTATTAAAACCCTAATATATAAGACAACACTGAGCCATTCATAGTTACTTGTGTGAATAACGCTTGTCTTTCAGCACCCAAACAAATTAAGCTGTAACATTCAAAGTCATTTTAAACAAGAAGCTTCTTTTCCCATCACCGAAAATGTCATATGGAAAAATTCACCCTGCACTCCAGCCTTGCTCCGGCGCTGGTGGGAGGAAGGATGAATCAGCTCCACACAAGATGTTTATTAGCGCCCCAGCCAGGCTAGAGCATCCAGGACACTCGCAAGCGCAGGAAGGAGGCTTGGAAACATTTCAAAGCCTGCCGACACTCAAATTGCTTCCGGTCGCCAGTGGATTAGTATTGCTGGTATGTCCTTAACCACACACTTCACCTCCATATGTCTCGGCCCTCTTCACCTTTCCCTCTGACTGTGACAATGAGAATATTGAAATCAATAAGTTCACTCTCCCTGCTCCAAATACTCAAGTGCTTTGAAATGAAAAATGGCTCAGGAGGAAGAAGCCAACAAAGACAGTGGCAGGAAGGACATAGATGGAAGTTAGAACTGGCAGGATCTACAGTCTAGAAAAAAGAGGAGCGAGAACAATGGACTAGGAATGGGAATACATGGGATCTCCCTTCATTTTGTCACTACTAAGTAGTGGGGACAGGTCATTCTAACTCAATGGACCCTGCAATCTCTCCTTTGTAAAATAAAGGCACTGGGCCAGATAAACAGCTATTATCCCTTCTGGTTCTAAAAATCCTATAAATATTTTATGATAAAATGTCAGCCAGCTGCCTTTAGCTTTATTCATCTCTCCCGTAAGTGCCTCCCCTTCGTTTCCCTGTTACCACACGTTCTTCTAACACCCATTCTCAATTTGAAACCACCTTAATCATACATTTAAAATTCTTGCTAGACTAGAAATTCCTTAATGGCAGAGACTTTGTTTTCGTCTCATTTTATCCCCAGTGCTTTGAACCGTGCCTGATGTGGAAAGATGTTCAATAGGTGTTTTAGGAACTGAACCCTCGTGTTAGCCCCCTTACTCATGTTAGCAGAGACCCAGCCAGAGGCAGATGGTCCCCACACGCAGGGTAATCAGGGGAATTTACTAAAGGGACTGTTGACAGGGTCTAGGCCGAGTTAGGGTGAGGTCACCCTCAAGGCACTGTGAAGCACACGGAGGCTAGCTGTAGCAAAGAATGACCTGTAGCCCTGAAGGGGCAGGGAAGGGACCCGTTACAGGAACCCTGAGAAAGTAACTGGAGCTACAGGTGCTGAGAGCACGCTGCCTGGACAGAACTGGAACCTTCTCTAGAGGGAAGCAGCTGACCCGCCTCCCAGCAGGGAAGGACTCGCTGGGGACACACACCCCGTCCCCAACCTGTCCGTCTGCTGGTGCTTCCTTCAGTCCTTCCATCCCTACCCGTGCCTCTCCGGGCTGAACACAGCAGGAAGGCATCCACGAAGGTCAGCTCCCGAGGCACGAGTGGGCTGGAAGGCAGATCGGGGGGGAACTGGGCAACAGAGAACATCCAGCACTCAGCTCCCTGCACACTGCCTCCTGCTCTCGGAAGTCCCCTGAATGACTCTTTTCTGGTAACTTCTTTCTTCACAAATACATAAACATTTCTTCAGCAAATGTATACATGCCTATATACACATGTCTACCCATCACTTTATAAGTGTTGATTACTTTCTAGCATAATTTTTTTTCTTACCAATCAGACTTAGGGGCAAGGATGATATCTTTCATTTCTAAAATAATCTGTAGCATATTCTTCCTATACATACAGCATTTACTATTTGTAACTCGACTGACCATCTTTAGCCAAATTTTCATATATCGAATTATACAGTTGGTTATCCCTAGCATGACAGCCAATTCCCAAATCTCTAGAGAGAGCTGAATGGAATGTACAGTGTGGCTAATTGCCTCGTATGGTGTTTTTGCTGAATGATGATAGTGGTGGAAAGGTAAGCATCTCCCCCTTGGAAGGACCGGCTTTGGAAGTCACGCCATAGTAGTTCCTGGAATTCGTTTATTCAACACGCCTGTATTAATATTCACTAGGAGTAAAGTGCTGTACAAGACATTGTGAGAAATCAAAGGTCAATTTGACTTAGATTCCATCCCAGGGAATTTAGAGTGCTGTCAGAGAGATAAAGTATTGATGTAAGTAGGTGGAAAGAAGGAAAAAAGAACCCTCAGAGAAAAGGAGATGGAATGCTAGGAGAGTTCTAAGCAAGAGCAATGATTTTGATTGAGAAGTTCAGAATAGATTTTATTTGGATTAGGTCTTACAGAATATATGTTCTCTAGTTATGAAGAGATAAGAGAAGTCATACACTGTGTACATGGGACCAGAAAAACAATTCTGTTAGTTTCCCTTAAAGTTAAAAGAAAGCATCTCATAGTTATATGATTGGAAAAAATATGCTAGAATCATATATAGAGGGGCTCGAATGGTAAGGCCTCTGAATCAGCGTTCTGTAGGCAGTAGGGAGCCAATGAAGGATTTTGAGCAGGTAATGAGAGCTTCAAGGAACTTCAAGGAAAAATAGCAGGTGGCAATAATGCATTGAGAGATTTCTATGCCAAGCACTATTCTTTTTGTTTTTTTTTTTTTTGTTTTTGGAGACAGGGTCTCACTCTGTTGCCCAAGGTAGAGTGCAATGGCATGATGCTAGCTCACAGCAACCTCAAACTCCTGAGCTCAAGTGATCCTCCCACCTCAGCCTACCGAGTAGCTGGGACTACAGACATGCACCATCACGCCTGGCTAATTTTTTAAATTTTTTTGTAGAGATAGGGTTTTGCTATATTACCCAGGCTGGTCTCAAACTCCTGGCCTCATCAACCCCCCCACCTCAGTCTCTCAAAGCCCTTGGATTACAGGCGTAAGCCATCGCACCCGGCCACAAACACCATTCTTAATACCAATCCCCAGTGGTGTGATTAAGAGTGGGGTGGAGGGAGCAGGCCGCCCCAGGGGGAAAAGTATGTCATCACTGATGTGGTGTAGACTGCAGCTGTGTGATGATAATAAGTATCATTCAGACTTTTAGTTGGTTTCATTGTTCTTTCTAAACTCTCTGTGCACTCCCCTCCTCTTCCCTGCAGCTTCTTGCCTGCATCTGGGGCAAACTGCCATACACGCATCAACTCATTTAATCTTCAAGACACCCCTGTGAGGTAGATACCATTATTATTGCCAGGGAGGCACAGAGAGACAAAGTGATTGTTTTCAAGAGAGCAAAGCCAGTAAATGATAGAGCCAGAATTTGGATGCTGGATGTGTGGTCCTAATAACTACCCCAACTGGCCTGGCAAGAAGACTTTAACTTCGTTGAAATCGGGGGTTATGCCTGTTAAACTGAACTCCATGTAATTTCCTTGTAAGTAGAAATTTAAAGTGATTATTTTGTGATGATTCCAAGCCTAAAAAGTGATCCATTTTCTATATACACACATGGTCTTAAACAGCTATATCCTGACTATGTTGGTTCTATTTTAAGTTCCAATAGACATAAATCAGGGTGTTTACTTAGAATGCAGGTGTATTTGACTGAAACCAAACCAACGTGTGGAGATAAGTGCTATGCCAACCGCCGTATGGGCAGGTCACATAGTTAACATTCTCAAGGGTTAAGTGAAATCATTTCTTGCATTCTGACTGGACAAGCTATTTGCAGCATTTCTTTTCAAGTGGTCTAAGCGCTATCGTTCAGAATGCTTGTTCTTATTATTAAACCCTTTAGCTATTCTAAATGCCAAGGGAAAATGCTCCTTGTCACACTATACTTCAAGTGTGATTAGGCATTAAAAGAAATTTCATATTATCAGTTATTGTTCAACACTGACATCGTACTTTGGATAAGAAACTGTACTGATTTGAGGATTCGGCTATCACAACTGTGTGCTATTTCCTGATTGCAGGTGCTCTTCCAGCCTCTCCTTTCCAACCTGCCTTCCTCCTGCCTCACTCTCCTCCCTTCAATGCACTTCTCTCCCTCTTGATGTGACCGTCACCACCTCTTCCTCCGTCACCACCACCGCTGCAGTGCCCGGTGGGGACTGCTGGCGCAGATACTGAGGCTGGCATCTGCATGAAGCCTTGGGCTTAGATCAAACCCCTACAGACTAAAATTACTAAATAATAATGACAACAACAATGACAACTATTAATATCCATTTAGTGCTACCACTTCCTATGCACAATGTCATTGCACCCTCAAAACAACTCCAGGCAGTAGCAACTATTACGAGACCCATTTTCTAAATGAGAACAGTGAGACTCAAGGGGGTTCACTGAAATAGTCACAATCATATAGGTTATAAAGAGTAGTGTCTGGATTGGCTAGGGGGGCCTGTGTCACTTCAGAGTCATGCCCTCAGTCCCTGTCCCATGCAAAGGGTTTCCCCTGCATTGATATAACCATAGGAAATAAAACAGCAGGGTACAGAAGAACAGTGTGAAAGAGGGGAGCTATCTGAAGCAATTGCTACAAGAAGCAAAAGTCCTAGGATAGTTTTCCCTTTGGGTGGGCCCTTTGGGTGGGAAGGGGATTTTTTTCTCTTTGGACAAAGTGGAGCATTTACAAAATTCTGTGAATCCCTACTGGGTCATCCCCGTGGTCGTGGCTGGCTGACCCTGTTACCATATTTATATATGTGTATATATATATTTTAAAAGAAATGATCCCAGGAAAATTAAAACATTCTATCCAAAATATGAAAATTCCAGCTCTCTGACCCTCTCCAATGAGACTTTGGTCCATTTAAGCACACAAAACCCTTCTGCCTTGCATTAGCAAAAGAAAGTTAAAAAAAAAAACAAAATTAGATTTTACCCGCAATATGTAAATGAAACTCTCCAAATTAAGCCCATTTTTAAGGTAATTGAAAGCTAAGTTTTTTACTTATTTAAGAGCAATTCCATTCCACCCACTTTGCCTATTAGCATATCAGACGTTCACAAGCACACTAATAATGTAGGGGTGCTTCACCCACTCTGTTCTTCTCCTAGGCAATATGTCTTTTTAAGCAGAGATAAAGATCAGAACTACAGCAAATTCCTCTGCATGCCAACCAAATCTGAAGGTGCATTACAATGGCAAACTTTTCCTCAATTCAAAATGAATCCGTTTCATTTCCCCCTTGGTTTATCTTCTTTTAATCTCATTTGAAAAGTTTAGACCCATCTGGATCCAAATAATGCAGAACATGTCCACGGTGTCCATGGAGCTTTTTTTCGCCCCTTCCAATTCTGCCATCCATCTGGATCACCTGGTGCAGGGGAGCAAGATAAAGTGCTGGGAAATTTGCTTCATCAGCAAGAGCATTCTGGAAATAAAACAATCACTCTTCTAAATAAACAAGACGGTACATTGACATTTTCCCACATGATAATCTTGAACAGTTCTCAGAGGCTGCTTGATTTGGGAAGGTTGATTTGAAAATGGTTCTTTGACCCTGCCAGGGCTCTGTAGGAAAGGGTGCTGTGATCGATTAGTAGTTTCTTCTGTGCGTGCAAAAGGGAGGGGCAGTTCTGGGGATGGCATAACACGCTGAATAAGAAGATGATGTAATCAACCTTGGCCACCTTCTGCTGCACTTACGTTGGGTTTTCCATAAGCCACTCTCATTGTTTTCCCCTAAGCTTTCTTGTGTATGCATTTTCCGTTCAGGACTTGGAGTAATGAATATACTTTGTAATTTTTAAAAGAGCATATGCTGACTCCCAGTTATTAACAGTTCCTTTATCCACCATCTCCACCGTCATCATGCTAGTGCAGGGCACCGCTCCTTCCACTTGGCCCATGCAAGGACCACCTACTCAGCCTCCACGAACCAACTCTTAGCCGTACCACCTCTCTCCTTGCTACTGACAAAAGAACCATTTCAAAATACAAACCTGGTCTTGTCTCATACTGCTTAAAATAACTCAGTGGCTTCCCATAGCTCTCAAGGTAAAGTCCAGACTCCTTAACAAGGTCTTCAAGACCTGAGTGCTTGGCTCCTAAATCACCTTCCGAGCTTTATCTTCCGCCATGTTCCCCCAGCTCCCCCTGAGCTCCAGCCACACTGGACTTTAGCTTGCTTCAGTGCCCCTACTCCCGCCCGTCACAGACCTCTGCACATGCTCCTCTGTTTTCTTCCTCCCCAGCCAGCCCTCTCCATACTTGTCGAGTCACTCAGCCAATCATCTTTCCTCTGGGAAGCCTTTCTTAGGCATGTAACCTGTCATCTGAACTGGGATACTTTTGAAAGCTAGAGTGCTGTCAAAAATTAAGTTGGGACCACTGACTAAGATTTCCCCATTATATGTGCTCATAACAGCTTGTATAGATACATAGCCTTCTATCCTTAGGGATGAGAAACTGCGGTGGAGGAAAGGCTTACAGGTTGTCTTGCTTATTGCAACAAATCACCTCTCCCCATTCATAGTCCCCCAAAGATGAAATATAACTCAAATCATGGCTATCATCTGTTTTTAAAAGCAAAAGTGTAGCTTTATCTCCAAACCCTCCGGGGCAGGGGAGAGCCAACATGGAAAAAGAATACATTAACCACGTGGGCACTGGGTGAATAGGAACATAGTCATGTTTACTTAGATGGAATCCCAGTCTTTATTTCAAATTAGAAACATTTTAATTGCTTTTTTGATTATAAAAATAATACGTGTTTTTTATAAAAACTTCAGAAAAAGCAGAAAGTAGAAAGTGAAAGTCCCCATAATCTAACCCTTTTCAACAGAGTCATTTTTGATAATCAACAACACATTCATCCAAATTTTTCTCTATGTCTGAAGACTTTTTTGTTGATATTTTTAAAATGTAAAGTGCTGTTCTATAACTCCCTTTTTTTTTTTTAACTGAATATACTGTGGATACCTTTTGAGAAGGGATTAAAGAAGCCCCTAACATCTGAGAGTTGGCTTAGTGTTCTGGACCTTGATGTTCTCCTGTTGAACAATTTCACGGAAACCCAACAACAGACAAAGGCACTCTGTGACTTCTGTGATTTGGATGTAGCTTGTCTCTGATAAAACTCATGCTGAAATTTGATCCCCAATGTGGCAGTGTTGGGAGGTGGGGCCTAGTGGGAGGATGTGGGTCTTGGGGGACAGATCCCTCATAAATAAATTCCCTCCTGTGGGAACAAGTAAATTTTACTCTTGAGGGAATCAATTGTTTTCCGTGAGAGTGGGTCGTTAAGAAGAGTCGAGCTTTCTCAGTTTCTCTCTTGCTTCCTCCCTCGCCATGCAATCCCTTTGCACACGTCTCCTCCCCTTCCACTTTCTGCCATGACTAGAAGCAGCACGAGGCCTTCGCCAGACGCTGAGCAGATGCCAGTGCCTTGCTTCTTGTACTTCTCAGACTGCAGAACCTCGAGCTAAAGAAACCTCTTTTCTTTGCAAATTATGCAGCCTCGGGTATTCTGTAATAGCAGCACAAAGTGGACTAAGCCAGTGACCACAATGGATCAAGACAAAAACAAGACAACTCTATAATCATATCCAACACAAACAAAAATGTGAACATTGTCCAAGACACCACAAGAATATCCAGACATTCCCCTTTTTGACTGATATGAGTAACTTCTGCTTCTTTATCAATTACAACTTTACCCTCACTCTAGCCTATCCTCCTTCTAGAGAAGATTTATTAAGATAAACATGCATGGAAACACCAAATTCAGAGCAAAGCTCCATTTCCTTACATTCTCCCCAAAACCACATGATACAAGGCCAAATCCCCTGTAAGTCCTCTTACTAATATGCCCCAAATAGTTCTCCCTTGCTGCAAGGAGTAATCAACCCAATTGGTTCCAATACAGGTATATTCCTAGTGGGCTTTGGCTGGAGGGAATTTAATGTCAATATGCATAGATCTATTTGTTTATTTTAAAAATTTATTTTATAGCGTTGTATGGATGTACCATATTTTATTTCACTGAATATTTATTAATAGATATTTAGGTGTCTTTAATGATACTGCAATGACTATGCTTCTGTACATACTTCTGTATAATTGCCTGGTTATTTTGCTAGGATAAATTCCTGAAAATATAATTGCTGAGTCAAAGATTATGCTCATTTTCATTTCATTTTAAACTAGTTTTTTATAATATAAAGGTAATATATGAGCTTGGCAAAATGTAAGAAATCAAAAGTTCAGAAGAGCATAAAATTATAATAAAAATTCTCTTTCTATCCCCCAACATCAGGTATCATTCCCTAGTGATAACCATGTGTGCCCTTCCATAACTTTTGCCCAAATAAAAAAATACATATAATTGTGTTTGTGTGTATATATACGTATAAACACACATGTACAAGTATTGATATAAATTTTCTTTTTTGAAAAAGATCATGTCATGCTTGCATTCAATGTTGATTCACGTTGCAAAATTATCTACTACAACATTTACACTCTTACCAATAGTGTATGAGAAAGCCTGTTTTTCAGCATGCAAATTTAAGATGTAAAATATTAAGAAGAAAAAATAAAGCCCCAAATCTCTCAGCTTTAGTGTTCTTATTTTTAAAAGTCGGCCAACAATATCTATTTTGCAAGCCTGGTTTGGGGCATTAAATGAAATCCTGTATAGAGAGAAATTTCATACATTTTTCCTGGTCCATGAAATATGCATGAATAAATGATAATAATTAATATCATTATTTTTATCATCATTTGGTTTAGCTGACACATTAAAGTAACGCTATGCAGTAGTCTTAGTACTATCCTTTAATGTTAAGAAAATAAATCTAACTTTTCTGAACTTAAGACCTGGGATTACTATCTTCAATATTAAAGGGCCAGGAAATTTAAATGTAAGTCCAGCTGGCTACAGTCTCTAGAAAAGAAAACTATCTTCCATACTATCTTGGCTAATTAGCCCTCTGGCTACAATTTTCTATCGATCCCTCCCTTGGAGAATTTGAGAATATTCTAATACTCAGAACTTTGGCATAGAGGCACTTGATAAATGTCTCCAGATTCTATCCTAACGAGCAATAATGAAATTTGGGTGAAAATAAAGAGGCAGCCGAGTGGAGGCTCTAAAGGATGAAAGGATAGGTTTCATGGGCCCATTTTCTTATTACAGAAAGAGATATTTATTGCCTACTGCACAGCTGAGGGACTGCATTTGGAAATGCCATAGAAAGTAGTCTGTGGCTGAGGTCCTGGGGCTCAGCCCAGGATAAGGCATTTGGCAGGTTCAGCCCCAGAATGGCAGGAAGCCTGCTTTCCAAACAGCAGCTGCAAAAAGAGACTGAGTTTGTTAAAACTTATTTAGTCTCATTCTCATCTCTCACTGCACCCCTTGGGCATTCTCCCAGGCACAGTGCTGTCTTTGTAATCCAAGACAGGGAGCAGTGGAGGAAAAGAAAGGAGGGAAAGAGGGGAGGAGGGGGTGAGGGGAGGAAGGAGAGAGAGGGGGATTGAGGGGGAAAGAAAGGAAGGAGGGAGAGAGGGAGAGAGGGAGAGAGAGAGAGAGAGAGGGGGGAGAGAGGGGGAAGGAGAAAGCTGGAAGAAAGATTGGAATTCACACGTGACAATAACAACCAGGCTCAAGGTAATACTCACAAAGGGATCTTTTCCAGGAAAGAAGCCTAAGGCCTTTCTATCTTCACGCCTTTACTCCGAATCCACAGATGCATTATTGTTGGTATTATTGCTATCATTATTATTTCTGTATGAAAGCTCTTGATATCTATTATTTTAACTTCAATAATAAATGAAAATTTTAAGTAATATTTCATTTTACAGAAGAAACGGCAGACAAATATTAAATAACTGTCCTGATATTACCCCAGATGCTAATGAACAAGGGGCTATTGGAATCCCGACCCAGGCCCCCTCCCCTAGGCCAGGCTTCTGATTACTTATGTCTGTTTTCTCATGGGTTTGCTAGATTGAGCATACCATTATGCATGTCACCGAAGTGACAGGAACAGCTCCACAGGCCAGAGCTCAGGTTCCATAAGCAAGTTGTCTGGATACGAGTGTGGGCTTCATCACGCAATAGCTGTGTGACTAGAAGCAAGGCCCTTACCTCTCTGTGCCAGTTTCCTTATCCATAATAGCAGTATCCAAAATGGGAATGATCACAATGCCGACCTAATAGGGTTATCATGAGGACTAAACAAAATAACGCTCATGAAGTGCTTAGCATGCGGCCTGACACATAGCGAGGACCTAATAAATCCTGGGGGAGGTGGCAGTAGTGATACAGGTACTAGTGAATTAGAGCCCAACTATATAGACAGGGTTTTCCAGTTGCATAGCAGATCTTGAAAAAGTATTCTCATGATCTCCGCTAGATTTTTCTACAGAAATAGCAACTGAGATTGTCTGGAGCTAGGGAGGAGAGTTGTTCCAAAGGAGTACATGCTAGAGGGCAAACTTCGGTCTTTATTTAGCTGAAGTCCCCAAGTTTCAAAAGACTGGGGGTGGGAGGTACCCTGAATTCTGCTCTTCACTAGGGCAATCCCAAGAGTCACTCAATGCCATGGAGGAAACCAGCCCATGACATTAATGGTCCTTTACTTTTGGGGAAATATTTCTCTCTTCAAGGTTCTGATGAAAGCTAGGGAGAAAAATGCACAAATATGCAAAATTTTGCATCCAATTTTAAGAATTAAAACTCCACCTAATGCCAAGCATGAATTGGCAGATGAAGAAAGGATGAAAGATGTATTAGACAAGAACAGCTTTGCCTTTCTGCATTTAAGGCTTGCAGCAAAGTGGAGTTTTGATCCTAGATTGTTCTCCCTGCTGACTTACTGCTTCAGAGCGTGGGCATCTCCTCTAACCTATTTAACTGGTAAGGGTGCACATGAATATTAGGTCAGGAGTAGAGAAATAGGACAGATGTGGGGGGAGAAGATATAGCAAATGCGTAGGCAAGAATCTAGAACCTTTTATTATGCCTCCTTCAATTTTCTTGCATACATAGGGAAAAAAAAAAAAAAAACAAGACGCCCTGGATGGATTTATTATAGGAACAAAGAAAGGTCTCTTCTGGCCCTGTGATTCTGAACTGAGAAAATTCAATCTCCTCTATATTTTCCATGAGGCATCAGTTGCTCTTTATAGCTTTTAAGGCAGCAGAATTATTATTAGTTCTATGGAAAATATTGAACCACAGTTGTTCTCAGGAATATCTTGCTGCTTAAGCTTAAATGTCACAAGGTATTTGATCATATATAGATACCAATAGAGCAGGAAAAAGCCTTCTGCTGAGAAGGGGAAAGGCACAAAGAAATGACAGAGGTGGACACAAAATAAGCTGGGGATGTCAGAGACAGACATTCTTTTCAAGAATGGCACTTTAGTTTTAGGATGTGGCTTGCAGCCCTGCAGTGGTCTTCCTTTTGTTTGTTCAGCTAAGGCAGCTGTTTCCTAGCCTGCGTTACAGCATTCTCTCATCAAATGATTTGATAAAGTTGCAAATAAGGAGATTTCCAGGATCAATTTGGTTATAGACGTTCTCACCCTCTCTCTCACCTGGCCTCCCTATGAAAATAAATTAAACATATCCGAGTAGGTCTTTTCAAGGATCTGCTCAAAATTAAGTAAAAAAGAAAAGTGTGGCTCAGTCTATTTTATATATCTTAAAAAGGTGACCAATTCACAGAATCAGAACAACTTGTGTTGCAAAAACTTCTAAAGTCACCTAGATTTAGCCACTTCGATGCAGCAGAAGAGGGATAGGTAGATTGAGTAAAAGGGACAAAGGAGACTTCTCTCTTTCTTTAAAGTAATGAGGTTTCATTAGCTTGGGCACACCGTGTACACAGAGTTACTAGAATTAAGCTGACAAAGAGTTGCTGAGCAGAGAACCAACTCTAACAAATAGAGAAGGGTGGTTTATAGTCATTAATCAATTACTTAGGTACACATAAATGTTCTAACGGGTTCGAAGGTACTTTGTGTGTTTCAGCCTCCCTGTAAGCCTGTTCTGCACCGTGGTTTGTAACCACTTGTCTCCTTCCTGTATACAGGTCAAAATTTCCTTCGATCCAGACTCTTACCCCCAAAATTCTGAATTAATAAGATCTATGAAAGGGCCGGGCGCGGTGGCTCACGCCTGTAATCCTAGCTCTCTGGGAGGCCGAGGCGGGCGGATTGTTTGAGCTCAGGAGTTCGAGACCAGCTTGAGCAAGAGCGAGACCCCGTCTCTACCAAAAATAGAAAGAAATTAATT